>JBAJNP010001241.1:0-65738 GCA_036877545.1 Yasuhikotakia modesta
AGTTTTATAAACTTGCCTAGTATGCAAAATCTTCATCGCAGCCCTCCCAACCGACCGTACCTTACCAACCTGGAGCGGCTGACTAGAAATGTTTTTGTTGTACACCTAGTGGCGTAGAGGCAGCATCAGACAAAAGCAAATGTTTTTCATTTACCGATATACCGGTCCTATACCGGTAACTGAAAACTGCAGTTACGATTAATTTCTTTCTAAAGTGATAGTTTTATAATAGGAGGATTACTTAGATAAAGTTATGGCTTCTAACTGCTTTTATAATTCCATTGCTTGCTCTAGTGTAAAAAATAAAACAGGTTACAAACTGCAAATTGATAAAAAGTTTCGTATAAGTTTAATATTTCAGGTTTAATGCAATAACAGTGCAGCAACTTTGCAATTTAGACCAAAACTGAAACAGTACATTCTTTAGAAGTACTTCTGTATTCCAAAAGGGTTAGTGATGACACAACAATTCCTATTACGTCAGTCTGTGAACAGTACATTTCTACAGTATCATTTGTCAGTGACAATCATATATGCAGTGTAACGTAAATACAAGACAGCACACAGCTTTATTGGCTAGTTACGTCAGCCAGAAAGCACTCAAATCCATGACGAATGTATGCTTTAACATAGCTGTACTTGTCTTTTCATGCCACATAATAAACAGTCTAAAACCCACAATTGCTCCCTCATTTTTAAAAAACATGTGTCATGTGCACACTTCTTTAACATCTGACCACACTGCACAGAAAAATAATGTGCTTAGTCCCCTAAAATACTTGTTGACTGAAAGAATCGTAGTTTACTTTAAGTTTGATTAGTTTTCTTATTTCATATGTTAAAAGCAAGACAAATTTAAGTATAATGCACAAAACCTGATGAAGACATTCAGGTCCCACAAGACCTGTGTTCCAGGAGAATTATCTTTCCAAGAACAATAACGGCCAATAAACACTACCAGCTCGCGCTGTTTGTTTCTACACTGCAATATAACATATCAATGGTAATATTATTATTAAGGGTCAGGTTTGATGTTAGTTGCACACTATAGATTGTTCCATGCTGATGACATTACATTAAATAAAATATTATATATAATATTTACCATTGATCAGTTAAACATTTATTAAGTTATTAATTATTTATTCAGGTACAAGCTTTAACAACATACAGCCAAGTCTTTTCATGCCAACTAAATTAAATCTCTTTATTTACATTCAGTTCACAAAACCTTATCAGATGTACCTCAAGTACAAAACCTGACTAGAATTGCACTGAGAAACAAGCCAGGACCAAGCTCCATCTTTGTCCAAAATCAAATTTTACAATGCAGATTTCCTGGTCCAAAACAAGTTACATGGTTTTATGAAGCATGATGGCCGAACACAGTTGCCTGTTTAGCAACACATTAGCAGGTGAGCATTGGGCTGTGCATACTCCTCCACAGTCTTATTGTCTGCTGAGGGTTACGCTGGTGCACCAGGAGCAGGTCTTTGTGTACACATGCATTCTCTCGATCTTGTTCCCGAATGTCAAATGTCTGGAAACCACTGTGTTTCACTGGAGTTATATCAAGCGCTTTAAAGCACATTCCTGTGTAGACATCATCAATAGGAAAGAAGGGTATATAGAAAGAAACATGGTAAAGAGATGGTAGAAGCGTTCCAGAAAACAGGAAGCCACCACCACCTGCGTAAGGCGGGTAAGGACCTTCATAGAAAGACTGAGGAACATAATATTTAATTTTAGGGTCACGTAAGGGGGAGGCATCAGAAATGATTTGCCCGGTGTATAAAGATGCCGCCTGGGCAGGTTCCAACGATTGCAAATGATTCAGTATTGCCTGAGTGTTAGCAAAAACATCATCATCACCCTTAAATATAAAAGAGACTTGAGGACAATTATCCAGCATCCATTTGAAGAACACGTGTTCCTTCAGCGTCAGGTTGTAAAATGAGTCCTGAAAATCCCAAATGAGAAGGTCCTGAAACTGCTGAGCTTCCAATGAAACCAGTTTGTCAAGACTGGGATCATCCACAGAAGATCGACCCAGCAGGAAGACCGTCCGGACCTGTACTCCATTTTCGTAAGACCCTTCTCTTCCCCAGGTTTCTCGAACAGCCTGACGCCTCTCAAAATGCTTTGGGGTAGATTTAATAGCAAAGAAGAGAAAAATCGGACTCGCTTCATTCCCTGATTTGCACTTTCCGGGTTGATCGATATAAATTGGTGGATCTCGACACTCCATGCCTTTGAGAAAGTCCTGATAGAGTAGAGGGTATGACTGAACATCTTGAATGTTTGTTTGCAGTAACTCAAAGCTCTCAGGTTCACAGTGAAACCTGCTTCGCGGGTCCTCATGCGTTTGATTTTCGGCAGAATCAAACTGCCTAAGGAGTGAATTAAGTTTTCGGTTCCAGAAGGCACCATTTTTGGGAACCCACGTTCTGAAACTTTCAGAAATTATAAGTGGTGGGAATTTAAATGGCGTAACATTTTTGATTTTCTTTTTGATTGTGAGCGTTGACATGGGTTTCCGGACTGGTGGGTTTCCAGCCGTCGTGACTGAGGGGATTACACCTAAGTCTCTAGGAGGGTGCGTCACATTCTTTAGCTTTGAATATAAAACAACAAGGCAAAGGCTGCTAGCCAATGCTAGTAAATAGAACTTAGAATACTTGTTTCTCATTGTGCAACAACTCCAGATCACTCTCGTGATAAATAGTAGGATGCGTGTCTTCACTTGTAGTGATGGGAAACTCGTCCTTGGGAATTAATGTTTAATGATGGTAGTTTTTACAGTCAGGAGCAGTACATCCAGTTTCACTACATCATACTTGTTCCTTTTTGAAAATTCAAAGTGAATTTCAGTTTCTTCAAAATTGTATTCCCACTGGTGTCTGGTTCAGCTGTGTGTGCCTAAAGAACACAAAGGGAGAGTAACAGCAATGGAATCACAGGAATGTTAAAGGCGATGGCAGTTTGTCAACAGTGACAAAACGGATGTCTATTTAACAACGGTGCTATGGCATTAAAAAGTATGTTGTCTCTATTGCTTCTTGTCTCTTGCTTTTCTTTTATAACATACCACAAAAAAACTAGAAATCATCCATATTAAGAAAAGTTAATGTTAAAAAGTTATGTTAAAAATTTTAACATAAGACACATTCTGTCACTTCTCAGGTGTCTGTTGTTTGAGTGGGGGACAATGCAGGCTTGAATAGTTAATGAAAGCATATGTATTCTGATTGTACTTAGTAGTAGAATTAAACATACATGGCACACAATATTATTGCTGTGTATTGATCTAAAATTAAATGCAACCTTTTATTATATTGGAAGGCTGGTCCCCAGTGACTAATTATAAAGAACAAGCTCTAACCTGAAGAACAGTTTTGCTCTCATGAGACTACCGGATACAGCAAAGGAACAGACAACATACATCGCCTGAGAGAAAGTGGGCACCAGGTTTTAACACCCGTGTAGTGCACAAGCACAATCTTTTAACACGGATGATGTATACATTAAAACTTTAACATTTGTTCAGCAGTCTGACCCACCCGTACTTTACCACTGTATACTTAACATTTGAATTGGTAGGTTCGCGGTTTAGCAATGCAACAAGGTTTTGAGGTTGTGACACGCTACATGTCTGTCTATTGAGCCCTGAAAGTCATTTTTAAGACAGTCCTAAACCGTTCACTACAACTATATAATTTATTTTGATACAATAGCAACCCTACAATTTACCAGGGCAACAACAGTCACATCGTAAACAACATGTACCCACTGGCTATATGAACATACGAATAAATTCACACAGTAAATTATAACTGTTCATGACTTGCAGTTTGTTCAGGCGTTGGAAACTCAAACGTTTCACACCTCGGAAGGCACAAAACAAAAATACAGAAAAATCATATAACCAATATCACTTTAGTCTTTGATCATAAAAGCGAGGACTTACCGTGATGCGGTTTGTTATAATCCTCACGGCAAACTGTTAATCGTAACAGTCCAGGCACTAAAAATGTAGCCGTTTTTGTTCCACCAACTTGTAAATTGACATCATCAAATTTTGCGATAGAAAGAAGAGTCGACCTCACCCTTTTTCCATCAGCACCGCGGCTGACTGGTGTGAAGTAAGTCGCACACCTGTGCACTGAATCAAACGCGTGAACCGTGGCCCAACCTTCCAGCGAATCGATACTTACCAACGAATCTTAGGAAGCACGTGGACCTCATCTGTACTGGAGATAGATCATTGGTTGGCAAAAGAAATGCGCTGGTTTTTTTATATCTCACTGTCTTTCTAACACAAACGAAACAGCAGTATACAGTATACAGCAGTATATGTTGTATTTTACTGACTTTATCAAATTATTAAAGTTAAAAGAGTATATAATATATAACAAATAAAGTTATTAGTTTAAGCAATGACTGATAAATATTGAAAAGGAAACTAGTTTTCTTAATACAATATGTATTTTATTACAATTATGCTGTCCGTCTAGTTTTCAGTACGCTTATCTTAGGTAAATAACATTTGAAAGAAATTCAAGTTGTGTCTGAGTTTTAGTTTCTCGTTGTCGTAAGGAAGTGGTTCTTTTGAGCAAATGACAGAAACGCCACAGCAACACGTTGCAAAACACGTTGTACTATAAGTACTTTTATTAGTGCGTTTAAAACATTCATTGATGGGTCATGATTACTTAAGCACTTTTCAGAAGTTTTGGATTGTTGTTAACTAGGTTCAGTTATAAGGCTGTTGATTTTTTAGAACAGGTGTTTTGAACATTATGATGCAAAAGACCCCAAATATGATGAACCTTTGTGGATGACCGATAAGGGTGAGTGTGACTTTACAAAGTCAACATATTGTTTTTGAAAATAAATGCTTTAAACATTCTAGTTTAACCTTTTCAACACTAAATCTGCTTTTCATAGCTTTGCATGTTGCCCTACAGCCTTCTAGTGAGTGAGAAACAACGTGACTGACACAACTAGAATTATATACATCAAATATAAACAATTCCAGGAAGTATTTATGCAGCAAAGAGAAACAAATAACTTTTGTATTGTCCACAGTGCCCAGGCAGAAGGCAGAAGGTGGCCACTGACAGCCCACAACACCTGGTTTTCTAACTCGTTGATGCCTTTTCTAGTGGTTCTGGTATTTGACCTTATTTACATTTATTTGTTTAGCAGACACTTCTATCCAAAACAACTTACAAAGAGAAAGAGAGCATTAAACATTTTGTAAACATTTTTGTAAGAATTGGTTATACAAGCAAAGTCTACAAAGTTACATTTCCAAGTGTTGCATTTTATTGAAGGTAACGAAAAATGTAATGTAAATATTTAAGGATAGCATGGCAACTGTTCGAATTATTTGGTGAATCAGTATTAGTTTAAAACAAATGACTGCTCAAAATAAACGAATACTTATTTAAATAACCAAATATTAACAAGCACAGGTTTTTCCTTATGCAGTATGTATTACTTACGTTGGTACCTATTGCCAGTCTATAGTCTATCAGTGAACTTACCCAAGGTAAATATCATTGTAAAAAATTTAGATTGTATCTGAATTCTTGGTATCCTTGATTTCCTGGCATTGAGCAGCCCACCAGGCCTGATCCATAACACACCAAACCAATTATCTGATGACTTTCTTTTGGTTCTAGTGTTTGTCCCTATCTCATGCTATTGTATAGAATAGAGGATAAATGGAATAAGAACATAGTGGAAATTTATGTTATGCTTTAAGAACAATTGGGCCACCTGGTTTAGGAATAATGTAAAGTCATGAGCTCATTCAAGACATATGAATGAATAAATGAATGAACTGAAAGGCTATCAAAGCCAGGCAATATTTACTGTATCTATCTATATATATATATATATATATATACCAAATACAGCAATAGACATTTATATCTGCCATAAAAATCATTTATTTATAATATTTTATATTATACAGTATATTAATGTCCTAGAAAATTTAGAGTAGCAAGAAACAGAATACAGTACATTTTGAAATAGTAACTATTGTAATGGATGGAGCCTTCAAGTAAGATATCAGGTTTTTAAAAACAATGCATTTCTAGGACAAAAGGGTCAAAAGTTGAAACCAAAATAAAATGACAGGCTTCCATCAGGAAATAATAATTATACCAATAAGCTACTAGGAGTTCCTTAAAAGTGAAAACCTTATCATGAAAAATAACAACAGAACAACACTTGTGTTTTTCTTTTTGTGGGTGAGGAACAGCATACTAAGACTATGAGTTAGGTAGTAAAAAGATTATCTTTCAATTACTATTTCAAAATAGAAAAGAAACAAACAAGATTTCAAATCATTTTATCCAAGGTTAGTCAATGCAGAAAAGGGCAAGCAATAATGTAAGTGTGGCATTTCTGCTAAGAATAAAAATGTATGTGCCACTACTATAGAAAAATAACATAGAGGCTTTTTGGTGCAAAATATTACTTATGCTCTATGTCGGCTTGAGAACAAATCATATATTCCTCCTCTGAAGTTTGGTGTGCACAGCACCCCATATTATTACTGTGACTGGTTTCAGTTCCACAAAAGATGTTCAAAAACCTTATTTAAAGAACCAGACAATATTTATTTTAGTGTTTGTTTAGATCTTGAGGCTTGACCGCATTCATAGCTGGTCATCAAGGAAACAGAAGTGTCTGAAATAAACTGGAGATTAAGGCACTGATAGCTGGTGCTAAAACAAACAAGATAGAGAAATGGTGCTGATCCGATATCACATGGAGGATCATGGTGTTAAATGCCTGGGTGCGAAAAGGAGCGTAAACCAAAGAAACTGTGGCAGAGGTAAGAAAGGGATATTTAGCGAAGGTCGCTTTCATCTTCCTGTATGGTTTTCTTAATTCGAAGCAGCATGGTCGTGAGCCACTGATCCAGTCGTGAGATGGTGTCATATTCCTTTACCTGTAACATAAAGAAAGTGAATTTCATGGACACATGGAGTATTAAATTGGATGCTAGTGTTGTGTAGTGAGGCTTTATGTCACAAAGGGAATCTTAAATGTGACAATATTATTCAGTCCAAAAGCAAAAATAAGAAAAATCTAGATGTATGCATGTACATATATATGTATGCATGTGTGTGTGTGTGTGTGTGTGTGTGTGTGTGTGTGTGTGTGTGTGTGCATATATATATGTGTGTGTGTGTGTGTGTGTGTGTGTATATACATCTATGTATACAGACACAGACATATATATATATATATATATATATATATATATTTAAAAAATGGTACAAAGGACAGTGGCTTTTCTTACGGCATCAGTATATGCATCCACATTCTGTTCCTCAAAGGCATCTAAAAGTTTCTGGTAGAAAACAAAAGATGAGTATGTTAAGCATGTAATCCATCCAGCATTGTACCATTATGCCTATAGCAGATTGATATAAACATGATATTTGACTTACAATTTGCACAAACATCCATACAGTACAGCTTTATTGTTACCTTGATGATATTTAATCAAGTGTAACACATTTTATTGTTTTTGTGGTTACCTTCACTAGTTTGCATTCACGGGAGTCTGAAAAGGCGGGAAACATTTCCTCATACTTCTGGAGGGCAAGCTGTGACAGCAACATCAGATAAAGGGATGTGACAGGAATTCCCAATGTTAGTATGAGTGTGAGTGTTTGTAAGAATGAGGCATGACCTTGTTTATACCTTAGCATTAAGCATGTCCACACAGAAGTGGCAGAGAGCTGCTTTAAAGAAATAGTCCTTTGCACCATATTTCAGCAGAGCGCTGTCCATTGCATGTGTTGCAACCTGAAAATCCACAAATACAATGAGTAATTGCTCAACTACATTTTTCCTTGTTTGAAAAGAATATGTTAGGACAAAAGTCTATTGTGCCACATGCTGTTTCAAATTAAAGCGCTATACATAAATTCACAGTTTTAGAAAAAACGTATCTAGGTCATTATTTAGGTCAGTTTGTTACAAAACAAACAATTATTCATATTAAACCTGATTAACTGTTTTAATGATTCTAAGGCTTGTATTTTTAATAGTACAAATGTGATCTTATAAAAGTGAAATGTGTATGGGCTCTCAAAATGTTAATACTGAACTACTTGTAACACTAAACTTAACTACTTTTAACACTAAATGTCTTAATCTGTGTTAATACAAGGTGAATAAATATAAGTGAGTGAACATTTCTCATGACACATTTTTGACTTTACACATTTATGATCTACAATTTAAAGAAGCCAGATATGGCATCAGATGAACTGACACTAAAGTCACACACAGTAAAGGCAGCCTGTTTTTACCTGTTCATAGATCTCGATGGCTTTGGGATACTGCTCCAGCTGAGCTGCGTAGGTGGCAACTTTGAGCAGACACTTGTTGGCTGAACTTTTTCAATCCAAAACAAAATGAATGGATTAGCAACTCCAACTGTAGTCAAGCAAGTTTGACTACAATACCCAAATGTCCCCAATACTTACTAGTATTAAAGTTATTTATATTTTGTAAATGATCGTAAGTAGTAAATGATCATATAATTTTTGTATTATATTGGCATGATCGGTTTTACACAACATGAAATATTGATAATCTACAAGGAATGTATGAGGGAATCAGGATTTTACAGAGGAAAGCCTATTTGTCATTTATTTGAACAAGGGAGATGCCATCCCTCACACACACCCTCATTTCATGCCCTAGATATCCTATCAGTTAAAAGTTCAGATCACTTATACATTATTAATATTTTCCACGTTTATGATTATTCATAAACTATTATAACTACTACTATAAATAAATTAGATATCGCAAAGCTGGTTATTATAATGTGACTAAAGAGAATTCCAAATAAATCAAACCATGTTATATTGTAGTATATTTAACAGAGTCACGCATACCTATATGCCTATATTTGCCAAAATGTTCTTGGAATGTTACCATCTAGTTTCTTAAAGCATTATCCTGTGAGGGGATTATTAAACAGTAATGAAGGAGTTCCAATGTATGCTGGTCTCTTTAGTGTTTTTTTATCTTTTTTAAATAGAATTTTAATTTTTGCAATAACTAAAATGTGTTTAGGCACAGTTATGTTTTATTCTACAATATAACAAACGGCTTCAGATGAAAAGATAAGAAACATTTTAACCCAAGGTATTCTTTTCTGGCATTCTTTTGACCAGTAGTGCGTAATTAATGTCTACATGACACAACAGTAAATGTATTATGTATATATCTGAGATGGGGGTGGTCAAAGGTTTGCTTTCAGCAAACACGAAAGCTACTTAATGTGTCCTGACTGTGTCATAAATTGTTATAAACACTACGGCTAAAAAAAATTTATAAGTAACTCATTTTCTACTGCCCTATTTGACCTCATCTTTTAGAAGCGATAAGCCATGAAACTTGCCAAATAAATTCACATACCTGATAGACTCCTCGCCTTTATAGTAGTCTGCTGCCTGTTCGTAATGAGGTATAGCCTAAGACATTAAAAGTGCAATAATTACATGCATGCAAGGGAATGTATTACTTGAAACATTTGAGAACATTTAAGGAATATAAATGCTGCTTTTCAGAAAAACACAAGCCATCAATGTGACGAAGAAAGTCTGACCTTGTCAATGTCAACCAGTTCAGTTTCATACACCTCAGCAATAGTGACATGGTGTTTGGCTGCAATTGTAAACCGACCCTACAACACAAGACATACACATCAATGAAAGTAGCATGTCCTTGCATTGCATTGTAATCTCCTGTGTTATTAGTCCTTAGAACTATTTTTCACAAGGATAATACAGAGTATAGTTTACCACAAAAATGACATAAAATATTGACATTTTATACACAAAGTATGACTGTAAATGTCCTGGAATATAGTATAATATGGATTACTTTTATTGCCAAACCCTAGCAACCATTTAGCGCACCTTAGCAACCAACATAAATAAGCCATATCTCAGCACCAGAACATCAAAGAGACATGGGCTCTATAGTGACATGTGGGTGAGCTTATTTGACACAGGATGTCATTGGGCTTTAGGTATTGGGTGTTAGGTATCCTGGCAACTTTCTAGGAAAACCTTAACAACCATTTAGGGCAGACCAGCAACTGTATAACAACATGAATAAGCTACATTTCGGTATATCTAGCTTGGTAAATCACACTAGCATTATGCTAAATCATTCTAGTGTCATGTTACATCATGAGAAAAATGGTAAAAAAAAAAAAAAGCTTCATGCAAAGTCATGTTAGCATTATGCTAAGTTAGGTCAAAACATGTCAACATTGTTGAAACACTCTGACCCAAGGTTTGCCCTGGCAAACATCACTCACAGTAACTTTTACTGCACATAGTAGTTTTTACTGTACATAGTAATTTTTAATTACCCATCTAGTCTTATCTTGACTAATGAATCACATATTACGTATGATGCTATTTTATTTTCTTTATTATTTTATTATAGTGTTACTTTATTAAACTCTGTCATAGTTTATTGCAAATATCCCAAATCTTATCCAATAAATCTTATGAACTCCAAACTGTATGTATGACTAATTCTGCTCAGTTTTAGCATGGGTTTAGTAACCTTCATATAATTTAAATTAATGTGATAAAATGGATAATAAAAGTAATGTGGTAACTAGTTAATAAAAGTAACTAGTTCTACGACTAGTTTGGGCTTTGTCCATTTTGGTCTTTATAGTGTCCCAAGCTACTATACAAGGTATGATGTACAGCCTTCTACAGTCAGCCAGTTAATGTTACAGGATAAAAGAGACTGTGTAATCAGGATAAAAAATATAAAAGATAAAAATAATACATGTTGTACTTTTGTTACTGATTAGCTATCACATAGCTAACTATGTAACATATTTCCTGTATTTAAGTTCCCTCTGATCTAATTCTTTGTGTCACTTAGAGGTTATTCTTACAACCACTGTTTACAACCCCCTGCTTTAAATAAGGTCTAGTGAGCATCTAGCTATATAACAGAAGCTTTATATTTACAATGAAGTATTTTAGACATTCATGTAACCATTGCACATTTGTAAGCACTTGGGTGAAGTCTAATTTTGATATTTCAACTAAGTGTGCAATTGCCCTTTTCATAGTATTTTATACACCCTTTTCTCAGCATTTCGCCCTTTTCACAATTTTTCTGATTATCCGGAAGTGCTCGACAAAGCAATGTATAACAAAACATTTATGTTGGCACAGTGTGGCACAGCCGCTTTGTTGACATTGTCTAAATATGGCCAAGAAAATGTGAATCAAATGGTCACAAGTTCTTCCTCAAAAGGTTTGTTTTAACAGCAAATCAACTGCAGTGTCAATGTGTTCTGGGTACCAATATTCCTATAAGCGTCAGCTTTTAACTAAGAAAGATATTTTGCTACACATTTTGTGTAACAGTGACTGGGTTGTGAAAGTACCAAGTAGTAGCCATACGCTGCTTAACTTACTGGAACTTGAAAGTGTGACAACGGTCTATCAAATAACAAGGCCTTTATTACAGCGCCACCTATTGGTGTCTTGAGACATGCATTAAGTCTTCAAAGTAATTGCCCATATGCCAATGAATTAGACATGAAGTTCACAACAATTTTTTTTACTATTAACAAGTTTTAAGGATAAAGTAACCCTTGTCAAAAGCATTCAGCACCACAAACTCTGCTGTATTTTTTTTCAACAAAATATCTACCAATATAAACATTTTCTACAGGCTTCATAGAAGTAAGAAACACTCTTACCATGTCTGTATAAATCTCAATGGCTCGATTCAGGCAGTTTATGGCCTCTGTGAAGCGAATGAAAAGCGGCTGATATGAGGTGATTGAACTTTCACAGTTTTCATTGAATTATTTGAAAACTGCATAAATAAATAGATAATTATTAACTCAAAGTAAAGAACAAATGTTAAGCCCACCAAACAGCAAACTGATGATAAGAGCAGTAAGATGCTGACGGTTCATTTATCACAAAGACGAATACCTTGAGGATCTGATTTTTTAAAGGCATTGCCAGCATCTATGAAGTTTGTGGCTGCATCGTGTTTACTCTGCATTTGCAGGTGCAGAAGAGCCGCCTGGGAGAATGCATTTCCTGCAGCTATACATACACACAAAAACATGTAAACATTAAACAGCATCTTAAAAAAGTCTTCTAAAAATGTGTTAGTGTGTTGTTTATATTGACCGCTCCAATTCTTGGCCATCTTGAACATGTTTGCTGCCCTGCCATACATGTCACAAGCATCCTCCATCTTTGAGGAGCCCCTGGTTAAACATAAAAGATGTTCAGAAACCATGATCTCTAATATATCTCAATCCAAACTGTTTCCAACAATATAAAAACATTAATCTCCTACTATTAACCAAACATACATTGTGTCTTTTTTACTGTTTAATCATAATTTTCTGTACTGAATGCTGAAAGACTTGGTGCTCATTTTGGTGTTCCTGCAACAACCCATGCTGTATGTGAGCAAACAATAATCGCAATTTTATTATTTATATATATACACACACACAAAAATTATTCATGTTACTATTCATGTTAGTCTTAAAAACAGGAAAGTAAGTGTTATTTATAGAAACAGATTAGATCTCACACACGTAATGTATCCAAACAGTAAAAGTATCGTAAGTATCCTAACTTTCTGCTTATGACGCAAGTAGCTGGAACTCAGGTGATTCCTAGCAAGCCCTAGCCTACCGTTATTTTTATATCAATGACTATAAATCATGTCATAAAAGCATTACACCACACTCATTCATAAAAGCAAACATCACCCTTATATAGGTAAGGTAAAACTAATATAATTATACACCGCAACTATAATTTCACCGGCGAACAGTCGTGGTTTCCCAACTCTCATAACATGGTGAAGCGCAATCTTACACGATCCACATGTTGTCCCAATGTCATTTAGCAAAAGAATATGTTTAAGACTGTTTTGGTTATGAGTATTATTTGTACAAACTTCAAGTTTGACAACTAGTTGGCTAGTATGCTAGCTGTCCATTTATCTCCTTTGGCCTGTCAGACGTCCAAAAAAGTTGTAAAACATACCCAAACAGAGAGCCAAAGAACGACTGTGAAGATTTTACTTTCTTTTCAGCTTCTGCTATGAGAGCCATGGCCTCTTTTTCTTTCCCGGAGTTATCCATCAAGACTTTGTTTACTGTTCAACTTTAGCAGCAGACTCTAAATTCAGCCACATCAACACATCTTTGCGGGAAACTCCAACAAGGGCCGCTGTGGTGTTATTTCAAAATAAAAGTCATTTGCGCTAAAGAAAGACTAAATGAATAATACAAAGAGCATTACAGTAAAAAGCAATAAATCATGAACAACAAAACCGATTACTTTGATTGTTGTTGTTGTTGTTATCAGCATTAGTTTTAGAATCAGAATTTGTGAATGATAAACACAAGTTTACAAGTTTAAAATATACTACTGTTAAAAATTTCAGAAATTACGGATCCTCAGTGGCAGTAGGTTGAGGGACGAGTCTTTATAAACCAATCATAACTACAAACTATAGAGGCGTAGCCTCTGTAAATGCCCAGCAGAGGACGCACTTGCTCATTAACGCATGAATTGTGGGGCATCTTCGTGAGGAATTCCCCTTGTAGGCACGGTGACGTAGAAGGAGACCCCTGTGTGTCTGGTCAGCTAGGGAATCCCGGTGCGGAGGCGGTGTTCACAACATGTCAAAATATTGTTTCTGACTTGGTGGTTGCTATGTAGACAGGATTCTGCCACGTGTCCCGTTACATAAGTCATTTTCCTCTTAAAAATAAATGTGGTCTCATGATTCTCATAGAGAGTGTATGTGAACACATTTAGTCATCAGTCACTTTGTAAAGGCATGTGAAAAAGTATACCTCATTGTGTCCTAAGCATGTATTAATATTTTTTTTTGTATTTGTATTAATATTTATTTTATATTTGTTAATAGATTTCCAAACACCGGGCAATCATTGGGAGTCATTAGGAGTTAGTAAACATATAAAATGTAGATTATATTTGTGAGTTCTGTTTATTTGTTCAATTGGGACAATTGCCAAAGTATTAAAGACATACATTCAATAATATATTTACAATTATTATTATTAATAGAAAATGCAAACAATTTAGTAATATGTATAAATAACAAAATATCAGAGTAGGAAACCATATTTAGATCTGCAGAAAAGATTTTAAGATATTAAGATTCAAACAAGTGGTATGTACTGTATTGTTACTCATGGGGAAGTAACTTTATCAAAAACTGGCAGATCTTAGGCAGTATATCTGAAATACTTTTTAAAATATTTTAACCAGCTGGTTCTGTTTAGAAAATGTTAGGAGATTCAGTATGAACTGGAAATAATTATAATGATTTATGTTTGTTTTCACAACAAGATCAAATTTATGAAGCAGATCTCAAATGCCTTCACAAAGTCTCTGTCACTTCTCTCTCTGTGCAAACTGTTTCCAACATGCACACACAAACTTGCATGGCTCTGGATTGAAACCAGCCCTGAAGAAAATTCCAAATGGGGGGTGTTGTTTACATTTTTCCTACACAGATACACAGTTGAAAGCTTAAACTTGGGCTTTAGAAAACCTAACGGACGTGAGGATAAAAGGTATTAATAACTTTAGGCTCCTCCCAGCAAATTCTTCACAAGTGAGTCACAGTGTAAACTAGCTAGCAATGGAGCGATGGTTGGACTGCCTCTGTTTCTCATTTGTGTTTCTTTCCATGGATGAATTGAGGAAAGAAACAGGGAGAGCCCTTCCTTTCATTTTCACAAACCTGGGAAGCTACACACACAAATACAAAAAGTGATGCTTTCACATGTTGGGAGATTGCATAGGAGGGAAAAAATGAGTGTAGGCATTAAGTAATACGTGAGGTTAAAGTTAAACAGAGCCACCGAAGTGACATAGAGCTGGAAAGTATGGAAAGTGGAAAGGAATGGGTGGTTGAGCTTGAAGATGGAAAATGGTGGTACGGGGTTTTGGCACAGAGGAGTGTGACTCACTGTTTATTTGGCCTGTAACCGAGCAACTGTACATCATATGTCTGCAGGAAACTACAGCTTTTTATGCCCACTTGTGTGCTTCCTTTCCCATCAGGAAAAAATGAGACTTTTACTAAGTGTAAAGAAATAAGTGTATTTGTTTGTTTTTCAACAAAGGGTCAAAGAAAGATGGGAATTATTTTGTTAATAATGTAGATTATTTAATTATTAATGTTTAAGGTTTGTCCAGCTGAAGTTAAACTAAATATTAAATAAGTTTTATTAATAAGTATTATTTTCTTAAGGGTAACAGGGCTGTAGATTTAGCTTAATGACTCAGAAGTGACTACAGGCTTTATCTTTTTTGTTTCTTCAAAAAAGTCGATTTGTGTTGTTTTAGGATTCACTGTGTAATTCTTTATATATAGTTGGATAAAAAGGTTTGTTCAAACAAACAAAAAGAACAATTCATGGGGTCTTTATTTAGCTCAGTATATTTACTGTGATAACATTGGTTAACTGAAGCAGTCAGTGAAACTGATAACAGTAGTCAGTAAGAATTGTCCACATTTTTAACATGTATTGAATTCATATTTATATACCTTTAGTGACATTCATTCATATGCAAAGAGCTCATTCAATACAAAAAATGAAGAAAATAATTATAAACATTATTTAGAGTATACACGCTTTTCAGTTTTTTAGGCAAAAGAAATAGAGCAACATGCTGGAAAACTGATTTACATAATCCAAAACAGTCTTAGAAAGGTTTCACTTGCCTCCTAAGTCAGCAATCAAAATAGTTTTCAGAGTCGAGTGCTTGTTTGATTTCACATTCTGATATTAAGTTAAAAAGCATAAAAGCAACATGAAAGGTGTATAAAGCTGTGTACAGGCTTCTAAACTGAATGAGGCAAATGAGAATGACATTATCTACTAACGTTTGCTTGCAGTTCTTCCATTAAGAAGCCAAAATATGTTGAACTATGAAGTGAGTCATTTGTGTAGCATTTCTGGACCAGATGTCTTATGGACCTTTGATTTAACTGTCAGAAATAAAAACTGGGCGACAGTTGCTACATTCCATTTAAATGACTGAAACCAGTATTTGATTTATCTTAGTCTTCTTTGGCTTCCAGCTAGGAATATTTGGCATTTTGCATTAGAGCGAGAATACAAAGTGAGACACTCATTATGTTTTACAAAATGGCAACAAAATACAGTGAGGAAAGATGCGCTGCAGCTGCTATGGAACAACATGGAGCTGAAGACTGTGCAAGAAGTGTGAACAAAGGAATAAGTGGGAGCCTTGAACATTGTCTAAGCATCAGAGCCCTTTTGTCTGCGCTTGGATGGAGGTATTAGACGGACAGGCAACTCAGGTGGCAGGCCATGGCCCTCCAGTTTCACTTCAATCAGATGGCTGGCCAAAGCAAACTCCTCATCATCCAGCATGCCATCGCGGTCTACATCAGAGAGCTTCCAGATGCGGCCCAGAACAGAGTTGGGCAGCCGTGTGCTCACCATCCAATCTTTGGCTTTGGTGCCACTGAGTTTCCCCTCATTTGGTGCCAGGTTGTAGAAGATCTCATCATACTTGGGCTTGTCCTTTGTCACGATCCAGTCTTCATCTTCCTCACCTACCTCACCATTTTCCTCTGCATTCTCACCAAAGGGGTCACCTTCCACAAATGGTCCAGCACGGGTTCCTAAGAAAGCTCCACCTTGTACCCCAGGTTGGACTCCAGCCTCTATTTCTTCTTGCCTGAGAAGGGGCATCAGTTTGGCAATGTCACTTGCCAGAAGCTCATCCAGCATAGCCATCAAGTTGGGCTTCAGGGGTTTAAACTTGGTGAAGTCATGTCCCATAAGTTGCTCCTACACAATAAATAATTCAGAAAGCAAGAGGTCATTTATCACAACATAATAATCAAAAAAGTTAGTGTTTTACCTTCATGCAAAGCAAAGACCAAGACAGTTTCCACTTGCACTAACCTGCATCTTGGCACAATCAGGGAAGTCTCCAGGGGAGATATGATGCTGGAGCTGGATCTTGGAGAAGATAACTGGAAGCTGGTAGATCAGATTCTTCTTTTTATTGTCTTTCCTGAAGACAGACGGCATCTCCTGCTTCAAGTAGCTGATAATATGGGCATGTACCTAAGAGTAAAGCACACATTACAGGTGCCATCCATGACTCTGTTGTCTATAACGTCTACAATACTAGGTCTACAATATAAAACCATTCTGACATTATAGTTCCATCAAAACAGTCTTTATTTAAAACTTATTTTACACACATACCCGCACAAGACGAGCCCTCTTGACCAGATCATTAAGTTTGCGCAGGGCTGCATTGCGGGGCAGATTCTGGATATCAGCAAACAGATCTTCCTCTTCTAGCTCAAACAGCTTACGATTATCGGGCACCATAAGAGGCTCAGACCAGAAGGACCCAATGTACACTCTCAGAACCTCAGGAGTACCAAACACTTTCCCAAGAGACCACATCAAAGCTCCATACACTCGCATGAGCTGCTGGGTATCAACCATATCTGCTTTGTTCAGCACAACACGCAGCTTGTCTTCATTGCCTTTAAGAGCACCAATAGCCTCAGAGAATTCATCAGAGATCTCCAGCTTGTGGGCATCAAAGAGAAGGATGATCCGGTCCACACGCTCAGCAAACCAGCGGAGAACAGCTGGGAAGTCATATCCTGCCATAAAGAAGAAAGAGGATAGAATCATATTAAGTGAAAGTTTATTTCCTACAAACCATTGCATCCACTTTTGTTTTGTCATTGAAGTAGTTTTACCTATATGTGGTCTTAAAATATTAATAATTGAGTGGAAACTCCAAATATAATTTCAATACCTGGGCAACCAAGTTAGGTATGACATTAACCTTTCAGCATGGAAGTGAAATAAAAGAGATTTTTCACGAAGCACAATAGTGACAGTGTTAGCAGTGCTCATGTCATGCCTGTATGATCACAAAGAATCAGTTGTAGTTTTAAACTTGGATGGTCTTCACTTTCAAAAGCTTCTTCCCCGTCCCTTAATAACTGTCATGCCTTTACATTCCTTCCCAGTCACACCTTAATGACTCACTTGTGGATCACATACTGTATGCTGCTGTACAGCAGAAAAATATGTGAAGAAAAGCAGGCATGAAGGCTTTAACACTGCTCAGCTTAAATTCCTCAAGAATTTTCTCAAACAGTTTACATACTGCTGTTTACTCTGAAATTGGTCACAAGTCAGTATTGGCCTTAATATTATGGCCATTACTTTCACGTATGATTTGATTTAGTTGTAAAAAAAAGTTTAATGTAACATACAATTTAAAAATATGTATAAGAGAATTGAAAAGGTCTTAAGGTTTTCAGAACTTGTTTAATGAGTTTGATTTGGTTTTAAAGAAAGAAAAATGGGTTCTTGAGGATTTTCATAACAACTATGTTATGTGCTTATATCTTATAATCATACTGCTTCACTCTGTCACTCTTACAGTGTAGTGATGTCACAGGTGTTAATTCTAGTCAAACATCACACAGACACTGAAAAATAACTGTAACTGCATTACATCATGGAGTAAACAAGCATTAAGTTTGCAGACCATCATTAGTTAAACAGACTTTAAGTTCAATTTAAAGTGGAAAAATTTGTCTGAAAATACAGTTAATAACAATAACTCAAGGGTAAATGTTGAGGGTTTGTGCCCCACACAAACTCCTCAAACTCTCTTCTCCTCATTTCCCCAGTTGGTCTCACCTCGGCTCACTCTCTGTTTGGCCCCAGACAGGATTCCTGGAGTGTCAATGATGCTGATGCTCTCCAGGACCTGGTTGGGCATCTGAGCACACTGGAACCTAACAAAAACAAAGATCAAAGTTTTGTATTACATGCAGTATGAAAAATACTCTCAATATTAATTTTTCTCCAGGTTGAATAGGAATGTTAAGGGCAGAATATAAGCAAATATGATTGGTTGAATACAACAATGTTTCCTTTGTGTTCTGCTAGTTGTTCTACACGGCAGTGGCCTGCAAAAGTATTTGGACACATAAATCACAATTAAAAATGTTACTTTAGGTCTATTTTTATTGTACTTCCTGGCTGAGTAGAAGTTGTGTACTTAAAGCTTACTAATTACTGTTACACTTAACACATACCTACTGTTACACTTTACGTCATTATAAACTATAATATGGGTCAATTTAGTCCTAAGTATGCCTTAAATATACTTTACTTAAGCATGCTAATTAAAATAAACTTGAATATATAAAATGAAGTATACTTCCACTAAATTAAGGTTGTTAGGTTCAAATGAAAAAGCAAAAGACATACTGTTCAGTATTTGGACACTATCTGGTTGTCAAACTTAGAGAAACATGTCCACAGTTAATGTGATATTCTACACCTGTGGTCACTCTCAGCAATGTGAACTTCAGGGGAACTGACACAGTTCTAAGAAAGGTCTTTTGTTTTCAAATGCCACTTGGTTTAATATGTTGTAACTGTATGTCTAATCCATTTATTATACACAAAACAGTCACTGTCTGATACAATAAAAGGGCACAATGCAATTATTGTACATTCAAGAGTTCTTCAGTTAAAGCAACTGTCCTCATGAGAAAGACTGAAATAATTTTTCATTAACCCTATAAACAGCTGTTGTATATGATCTAACAAGCAGATTTCTAACGTCACTCCTCCCTGACTGGTCTATTGTGTGAAAGCAGTGCTTAAAACACACAGAACTTCCTGAAGGAAAATGACCAGCACTGCCAAAATCAAACAATACCTGCCACTAATGATCTTCAGCACAGAACAACACAGTCACTTCCTGCAGTAAATGAGTTTAACGAGTGGACCACTTCCCTGGACAGGAAGCAGGAGAAAAGAAGTTCCCAAAACATGTTTGCAAAAACACACCCTACGAGATCAGTGGAAAAATGAATCTTTGGAAGGAAAACAACATTCCAAACAGCTCCTCCTCTGGTGCTGATGGACACCTTTGGCCTAATTATGTTGAAACATTCTTGGCAAGGTCAATGAGAAGACTGTACTTGAGCTGGTCAGATGAACGGGACTTGAACTTCAGCTTAGTTTCCTTCCACTGTAGCTTCTGTTTTACAGTATTTCTAAACCCAGTGTCACACATTCTATCATTTACTTCATTAGACCTTAGATTAATTTACTTCATTAATCTCTTATTCCACATATTAAAACTTTGGCATGTAACTAATACCACACCATTATTGCAATAAAGACATGAGTTGATCAAATCCTGCAGTTTGAGGAAAGGTGACTATGTAATTCCTGGAACAATATTCCTATTAAATTCCTGTGAGAGTTTGTTGGTAGTCCTACAGCTGAAACAACATTATTATCATTCTGTACCAGCTTTTTGGCAGGTGGACAATACGATAGACTTCTACTGACAGACCTTAGCCATATCTGGGACCAGAATATTACAAAGATTTGGGAAGGGGGTGCGCACCTGTGATTTGGGAATAAAAGTCACTTAACAACCACCCAAAACACCCTAGTAACTGCATAACAACCTTCTGGCAGCCAGCCACCAACTGGGTCAAGCACCATGAAAATCTAAAGTATGAAACACTGTTTGGTTTCATAAAAACAAACTTTAACAGTAAGCAGGTCATTTTATCTAAACTTTGGTGCACTCTGACCTCTCTGAATCATCATATCATTATACCCTCTTTGAGGCAGCAGTGCTCAAAGGCCTCTCTGATATCTCTCTCTCCCCTCCACAAGTTTTCCATAAATATGGAAAGTCCCTCCTCCCTTTGAAATTTGGCACAGACTCTTGAAATTCCATAGAGCAAAAACTAACACACAATTTCTCTGTTATCTTCCCAGCCTGGCCAGTGTAAGCAGATGGATCAGTCGGCACATTCTCACACAACCCACCCTCCTCGCACTCATTTCATGTCGTACATAGCGTCCCAGTCCATCATCTGCATTAAGAGTCTATTCACCTGTTAAGGAAGGTGTTTCCAAAGGGGTTGAGCTTGCGGAATGGTTTGTTGGGATCCACAATTAGGGCATTTCCAGGAATAATCCCCTCTACATCTCCATGCATGATAGCTGTGAAGCAGTCAGTGGTGGGCTCTGGCCCTATGCGACTCCCTGGCACATCCTGTTCCAGTAAATATCTGTGTTGACAGAACAAAGCCATGCTTATCGTGTTGACATGATAGCTTTTAATGATTCTATATTTCGCTGCCCTGCTGTTTCTTAACTAGAATGAACAAATCATAATAATTACCCAAAATCTGCCTAATGAATTTTGTTATATAAGGCGTAAGGAAAATGTGTTATGTATATTAATGTCAATGTTTGTTTGTTTGTTTTACAGCAACCAATACAAGTAAGATCAAAAGTACACATTTTACCCATTCACTAAAAATGTTTTAATCAGAAAATTAGCAATCAGAAAACAAACATTATCTCAAAAAGATAAGTAGATTTCCGCCTAGGACAAAGGGGTAGTTCACCCAAATATAATATAACAGTTCTATAATTTACCCTCATGTCATTCCAAAACTATATGACTTTTTTATTTTAAGAGATGTCTCAGTTGTTTTGAGTCTATACAATAGAAGTTGATAGGTGACACTGTTTAGGGCTCCCAACATACTAGTATCTTCTTTTGTGCTCCTCAGATGCAAAAAAGTTATACAGGGTTGGAATGACATGAGGGTGCGTAAATGACGGAAGAATTCATTTATGGGTAAATTATCCCTTTAACCAGTCAAGAAAGCACAGTTAGGAGCTAATGCTCTTTGTTAGTAACATCAACTCCCAAATTCTTAAACCATGAGCAGACTCTCTAACCACAGTAGACTTAGTCAAAAGACAAACTCCCTCCCTCTACATTCAGATCTGTAGTCGGCTAATTAGCTTTTTTTTTCTTAAAGATGTTTCTTAAAGCATTGCATTTGGTCTACTCCATCAAGAACGTAAGATCCATTTAAGGTCATGTCAAACGTTTCTCAAACATTTTAAAATGAATATCTGAGTTTTTTTTAACTCTAGAGTCACTGATTTTTGCAGGGGTCTTACTTGATGAATGTTGTCTTTCCTGTGGAATACTGTCCAACCACCAGCACCATGGGCTTGTTGTCGAAGTCGGCATCTTCCAGACTTGGGGAATGGAAGTCATGGAAACCGTAGTATTGCTCCAGGGGCAGAAGTTTCTTTCTATAGAGTGACTTCAGGCCCTCAGTCACTGTCCTGATCACCTCAGGGGCCTTCTTGACATTCTTACGTCCCCAGCGTGACATTTTGTGACTTATGAGACTACTCGGTTTCCTCTGGAGCTAATTTATAACTGTGTTTTGCACTGTTTACGTCTCCTCCGGGATGACTGTGAAGACACGTCTCTGTCTTACAGTATTTATATAATCACACAAATATAATATACACAAATGTTTCTGGAACTTGGATGGTTTGGAGTGATGTAAGCCAAACTATAGTTTACAGTTTCTTTAAATAGATAGCTTTTTGCTTTTTTAGTAAGTGATTTACGATTTCTGATAAACTCCTGAAGTTTTCCTGAAAAAAGGAGAAAAAAACTTTAATCAAAAAAGTTTAAAAATATTTTCTAGCTTTTCTTGCTTTAACAGTTTCTGCAAATTGCGAATCTTAAGAGAATTTCATGCCCAAAGGCTAAGTACATTGTCCATGCATGTCTGGAAAAATCGGTGCTCCTTTTGGAAACTCAAACACACCCAACTCAAGATCCACACACACACACACACACACACACTCATAACTTCTGTACATTTAAATGTTCCATCAGTGGGTCTTTATGGAAAACTTAATGCATAAAAGATTACAGTGCACAAAAGGCTGAATACATCAGTGCAAATCCATGGCTCAGAGCAGATTTAAAACACTCCTTATAAATTTATTTGAAATCAAAATGGAGTTAATACAGAAGAAACAGCACAGTTCAGTTGTATTTTAAAAAGGCATATTTCTCACTGTTCTTTAAAGTTGAGCAATTTTTGAGTTTGTAACAGTTTTCTTTAAATATAAATGCAACTCATGCACAGCTGCCTTAAGAATCGTAGCTGGAAATTAAATTTATGAAACAGTACATATGTTGAAACATCATATGTATGTTGCGCAGGAGGTGGAAAAAGCCTTGTGGCATCCACCAGAATTGCAACAGTTTTTTGGGAAAAGTAAGCTCCATTTAATTTCCAGAACTTTCACAGTCAATGCAACACTGCTGTGTTGACATTAAAAAGAAAGAGCAGACATCTATAATCCAGCCAAGACAAAGTGACTTCAAAATGCAATTCTTTCCTTTTTAGGAAGTTGCTCTAGCACAAATTTTACGTTCAAAGACATGTTACATAATTGTGTAAACATTACCATTTGGAGACACAGAAAACTATTCTTCAACTACATTTTCCCCCACATTACCAGTAAAAATGAACTTGAAAGCATAACACATGACTGGCACACAGAGCTTAAAACACTCCAAGGCAGATGTTTTGGATTTTTCACTTACCCAGTTAAATGATTTTCATCCAAAAGGCAGACTGAAGTACTTGACGAGTGGATGAACCATAAACACTAGCTTGTTTGTTAGTTCAGTTTCCCTTGACCAATCTTCTCCACCCCTGAAGGTGTTTCTTCACAGTAGAATGTACCTTAGTAGGAACGATCTTTGTCCAATAGCACCAACTCAAAACTTCAAGCGATGGATCTTCTCTGGATCTTTCATGTATTTCAGATGGGAGATTTTGCTCTGATCTGCTTGCTTTTCTCTTCTTCTAAGGCATTCACACAAGCCAGAAGAACTGCCTCCCTATCCTTCCCTGCCTACGTTTCTCTCTGCACCTTTTCATACACAGCCTGACACAGAAGCAGGGAAAAGGCTTGGAAGCCTGGTTGGTTTTAGGCAAACAATGACAATGTGTTAAAACCAGGGTGGGGACTGATGGACAGGGGGTGGACGGTGAGTGGGAGAGTGCCAGTGCATCAGCACTTTAAGGTGGAGTCAAAAGCTTCAAAGGGCGTATCACTCATTTACATAAAGTCCTGCCTGCAAACGTGAGGGTGCGGCTGCGTTCATCTTTCCAGACACTGTACTGTGGGGCAACACACTCTATTATGTGGTTTCTTTGTCTTTTGTCAATGCAAGGGATCTGTTTGCACAACAGATGATCACATGACTCCTGACGCTGGCTTTTTAGAACATCTTCCAGAGACTTGGCACATTATTTTTTTTTCAAACTCGTATCAAGTACACTAATAACCACTGCCACCTTCTGGCCACCAACAGCATTACATTAAACATTATAAAACATCTTTCATTACAAAAAAAGTCAAAGAGCAAACAAGTGTGATCATTTCATAAAAGAAGCAAGGTTTAATTTACAGTTTTACTAAATGTACAGTTTTTTAAAAAGTGTCATTATACACAATAAATACAATACAAAATTAATCTGTAGTACTATACTTCTTACAGTTCTATTTTCTTTTTCTCTTTACATTATTATTGTTCTTTTTCCATGTCATTGCTTTTGCTGTGTTTGCTTCTGAACGGTCCAAGTGAAATCTTTCAGTATTTCTATCTTATGTGTGTATGAGCGTCTGAATGAGGGCTGGAGGCATTTTTGTCTCAGAACTTACTATCTGAACTTTAGGTTAATTTCCATCCTTTTTTCAAGCAATTTTCTTGACCACATTTTTGAGACCTGGAAACCACTTTCTGGAGTGATGGTTTAATTTGTAAATGTGCCCTTGATTTTGGAATGCTTTCAGGTGAACAGACTTTACACAGTTCTGTTAACTTTGCTAAATGTGAATGCTACAATGTTAATTCCTGTAATACAACAATCAGAAAGGTTGACCAAGACCAGAATTCATGTGCTTGAGGAAACTGAGCACAAACTATTATGCATAACAAGTCTCCCTGCTGTGTTTAAAAAGTTAAAAAGTAAAAAAAAAAAAAAAAACACATTACAGGGAACTTTCAAGACAACTGATCAATTGGTTTCTTTCAACAAAAGTTATCCAAAGTAACCAAATCAAAAGATTACTCTGTGATATGCCAAATTCCATGATTGATCAGAGTTTCTGCAGTCTGCATATATAATGTCACAGTAACTACAAAAGCACATTATTTATTCAATGACTGGTCATATTTGAGACTCAAAAATTAGGAAACTGACATAGGAGCTGTCCCAATTTCGCACCCAGGAAAAAACAGAGGGACAAACTTTTGAAAATGTGCACTTTATCCTTTATAAAGTACACTTAAAGGGCCATATGTAAACCAAAAGAACACGTTTCATCAGCACAAATCACAGAAAAAGAAAGCAAACACAGCTTAACATAGGAAAAGTGTCTCTGTTTACTTCACCATCCATTGACCTCCTGCTCCTCAATCTTTCAGTCAATCTACACTAAAAGTGTGTTATCTGCTGCGCGTCTGTGAAACCAGATTCCCATTCTGTCCTCGGCCCCCTACTTGTGGATGCTGGGACATCGGGGCAGAAGAGGACTGAGAGGAAAGGGGAGGCATGGACTGTCTGTAGGAAGGGTGGGTTTGGTGCTGGTTAGGCAGGTTGGCCCCATGAACCCTCCCTAACGCCCCTCGGCCAGAGCCTCCATGTCCAGGAGGGCCCTGTTGAAGATTCAGTATACTGTCTATGGCACACTGTAGGTGCTCATTTAGCGAGTCGTCTGGTGGCGGGCTGCCACTGGAAAAACTTGCATTGTCCATATCTGGAGAGTCTGATTTACAGCGTTTGGCAGGAAGTGAGGAGTCTCTTGTGCAGGAAGACTCTCCCAGGGAAGGCGGGCCTGGAGCATGCTGATCCATCCTAAAATTACCCCTTCCTCCTTCCCTGTTTTTGCTCCCCATGCCCTTTAATCTACCAACACTACCACCCTCCTCAGCCTCATCCTCTTTGTCTGAGAACTCTTGATGGTGTTGATACGCATTTTTGATTCCACGGTAGAAAACGTCACTGACAGCTGCAAGACTCTGCGACTCTGCGTGTGGGTGGGACTGCCCATGCCCACCCTGCCTTTCTAGTTTCACACTGGCTATCACAGTCCGTTCAGGCTGAGGGGAGGAGGCTTGCAGCTGAGGGGAAGAGGTAAGTTGAGGTCTTGCAGGTGGAATGGGCAATGTATCTCCACCTCCCCCTGGTACACCTGGCCTGTGACGTGGACTGATGTTCTCTCGATATGTTTTTCGGAGTGGGAGCCGGCAAGTGGTCAGTGGAGGAGTCGCCGTGGATGCTGGATTTCGTTTGACCCCACCTACTTCATGGTGTTCCAGGGTGCCGTTCAGCTGTGCCGTGGACGTGGAAGGGGACGATGAAGACCAGGAGTAAGAAGAGGAGGTGTAGGAAGGAGGGGCTCCGCTAGAGGAAGTTGCGCTACTTGAGGAAGAGCCTTTATGTGCTGTTACTGTAGTGACTGTGGTTGAAGGGGTGGGGTAGGAAGCTGGGGGTGGAGTTCTAATGACAGTAGTGGGTGGGTTTACAGGTGGCTTGACTTTCTGAGGAGGCTCAGGGGTTGGTTGTTGTGGTGTGAGCTGGGATTGGGAGTGGACTGGATCTAATGCAGTGTTGTGAACCACCTTACTAAACCCTGCCTCCTGTTTAATCTTTAACTTCAACCCTATTCGCCGACGGGCTTCGTATGTTTTGATTGGTGGTTTGCTGGTGCGCTGGGGAAGCGTGACATCATCATCATCATCAGCGGATCTGGAGGTGGAGGATGGAGTGCGGCTAAAGGAGGCGCTTGGTGCAACAGGCTCCACAGAGGACCGGACCACAGGAGCAGGTGTAGGGGTAGAACTGGTCGACCAGGATACTGATGCACCCCCACCACCTTGTTTTATCACGAGTTTAGTAGGAGGGAAGGGCGTAGGAGCAGAAGCAGGCGTAGGAGCAGAAGCAGGAGTAGGAACAGAAACAGGCGTAGGTGCAGGGGTTGGAGCAGGAACAGGGGTAGGGGTAACAGCTGTAGCCGGGGTAGCTGCCACAGGTGGAGTTCCAACTGCTGATGGAGCGGTTCTTACAGAGCTCAGGTCCACCTGTACCTGTGATCTGACTGCACTGCTGTCCATCAAACAGGAATTGGCCACAAATTCTTCTGCAATATAACAGAAACAAATCTGATTAAAACACCATCAAAAATGATTTTTGTGGTAAAAAACATGCCCAAAACACAGGATTAAAACTTTATTAAGGTTAAAAAAAGTAAACTTTTAGAAACATCTTAGACTCTTAGCTTTGAGGCTATGTATATACTCCAGTGTACTCCAAGCTGTTAACTACTAGCAGATGCAAAAATTATAGCCTTTCTATGCTGGAAAAACTAGGAAATATACTGAGGTCTGATCATGCACTCAAAATGAGAATCCCACCCTGACTTCCTGTTTCGATTGGAAACATGGCAACTGGAAAGAAATCTGCACTCATGAAACAATTTCAAAGACATGAATAGTTCTGGAGGGTTCTTTTATTGAACTCTCAACACTCCTTGCTTGATTATTACCTGGTTTCTCTTTGGCCAGAACTCTGTCCTGACTCAAAGCGACCTTCTCCTCTTGAATGAACATGCGGTCAATCATAACCATCTCTGCAGAGGGACCCAGCCTCTGCTCCAAAACAATACACACAAAATATACATATAAGTCCAGAGTTTTAATGTACCCCTGTGGCCTTAACTGGCAAAGCAACAGGGTTACAGGTTCAATTACTGGGAAAAGCATGGATTCATTAAATATAACCCCAATTTGCACTTTAAGTTGCTTTGAAAAGAAGCATCTGCCAAATGCATTAATCTCAGTATACTGTAGGGTTTTTGTAGTTCACCTGTTTGAACACAGTGCTAGCAATGTCACAGGTCAGAGGTCAAGTCACAGGTCATTATCAGGGAACACACAAATCAATGAATGTAAATTGCCCTCAAAACAATCTGGATAACAGCATGTAACAAATGCAACAAACACAAGTTCAGACATCTGGAATAGACAAGTGATGGATATTTTTATAAAGATACCTTTGATTCCTCAAAGAGCAAGTGACGATATTTATCCAGCATTGCTTGTGTACGCTTTAAGAGTTGGGTTGAGACACTTTGAAATTCATCATCCACTGGATAGGCATAAAGAGAAGAGAGTTACATTGCCAGCCTTGAAGGTCCACACAAAAAACAAGAGCAAGTGGCATGAAATGTAAGACCTGTGGTTGCAGAGGCCTTAGCGTTTACCTTTGCGATAGTCTTCTGAAGATGAAGCCATGCCTTGGTACAGGTGGTATGGCAGGAGTCTATGAAGCGTGTCCTCAAACGAGCGGAAAGGCGAGCTGTAGTCCGGATGGAGAACTGAGCCCTGTTGTTTTCGCAGCTGTTCCAGCATCCTACAAACAGAAACATGAGCACAGTGTAAGATCATCGCTCAGGTTTCAACACAGTTGTCAAGTAAAACAACCAGCTAACAGGGAACATACAAATGCTTTTAAACAATTGCACATATACTGAAAGATTGTGTTCAACACAACAAACAAACAGTTATAAGGAAATACTGTCACTTACACACCCTACACAACAAATAAGTTTGTCGTTTTTGATGTTGGACGTTAAATGACAACACACTTGACACCAGCCACAGCACAATTGAAGAATTAGGCCAAAGGGGAAAGGTATTGTAAGGATTCCGAAAATGTGGAATA
This sequence comes from Yasuhikotakia modesta, assembly GCA_036877545.1. Classification (NCBI taxonomy): domain Eukaryota; kingdom Metazoa; phylum Chordata; class Actinopteri; order Cypriniformes; family Botiidae; genus Yasuhikotakia; species Yasuhikotakia modesta. The sequence continues at coordinate 28,804 of JBAJNP010001241.1, forward strand.
TAGCCAAGAGTTGGGTGTATTACTTTTATGGCACTTTGTTGTCATTTTTAGAGCTTGACAGGTCAAGCCCATATTAATTTTCAGTGTATAAAAAACCCTTTGGACAGTCAGCAAAAAATATATTTTGTGTTTCACAGAAGTCATACGGGTTTAAAAACAACACAAACGTAAGTAATAATTTTCTTTTTGATGACCGAACCTCTTAGGTTGCACCCTTCAATTAATCAAATGTTTTGTTTATTTATTGTTTTGCTTTGACAAACACACACAACAGGTATAAATGTGTTTCCTTACCTAGCTTCCTTGCTTGGTTCCATACTAAAAGGTCTTTTTAATGTTGTCGTCTGTGAAGAGGCATGACATATCACAAAGTTGGTACAAACATGAAACCATGCAGTTTATTTTATTGGTCTGATGCCATGTCATGGTTTTGAACCCTACTTGTGTTTGAACAGGAGCAGGTGGTGGAGGTGCAGGCATCTGAGACAGTCCAGCACCCAAAACCTGGATCTGCAATCCTGCTTTTCCTATTGTGAGTCCACCAACTGAACTTAAAACTCCTGACTTAGCCTGTGAAATTGATCATGTTTGATCATGAGTCTGATTTTGCTATTTAGTGCAAAGCTGTATTTCCAAGCTCTGAATGACAATTTTAGAATGCAAACAACTTTATTTTGCTCACCTGAACAGCTTGCGTGAGGTTTGGGGGATTGATTCCTTGGTTCACAGTAGCCCCAGATGACGCTGGAGAAAAAACTTGTGTCTCATTTGCACCTGAGGAAAGAATAACACATTGTCAGCACAAATAATATAAATTAAACATTTGAAGGATAGAGTTGTGGGGTGCTGACCTGTAGTAGAGGACTTGACAAGCACAGACTTCTGCTTCAGTTGAGACTGGACCGGAGCTTGGATGGTACCACAGGCTGTTGATGTTGCAGCCTGGACTGAAGGCTGGTCTGGCAATTTGCTGAACTGGCTGGTAGCCTGTTGCTGAGAGGCTTGGACTTGAGCCTGAGCTTGCTGCTTAGCCTGAAGGAGAATGTTTTGCTGGACCTGGGAAAGTAACAAGCACATACACAACAGTCTTACCACAATTCCTAAAGATATTCATGACAGATACATGTCCATCTTCAATTGTAAAGTTAGCGTTTAATTTACAGTGACAATATTTACTTGTTTGCAAAAAGCTTATGCCATGCGGAGTCTAAAGAACACAAAAGGGAAAAATAATCTGGATGGATGCAAAAGACTTCACAAGGCTTAGCCTTTTACAATATACTGCAGAACTTTCATATTCTTAGCCATAGAACCTCTTGCAATCTAAGCTTGTTCACACACAAACCCACAACCTTCCTGTTGCTCGCCATTTATCACAGTGTGCCACTTTCAATATGAAAGTTTTCAGTGTGAAAACGGACACACTAAATCAATAGTTAGTTTGTTAAACAACCAGCATGCTGAGCTAACTTCGCTGTTATCTGAACTATTTTTTCACTAGGACAAAATGTTTAAAAAATAAGCATTTGAAAAGTAAATTTTTAAACAGGGGGTGTCTCTATAGAGACCCTCTAGAGGTCCCTTATACCCGACAATGAAACCTAATTTCTGACCCAAACAGTGGTCCTTCAAGTGATCATTATCATCATCATCATCATATGTTGATAGGCTGTGATTTTGTTGCTTGTGGAAGTATTTTACTTTCAATTAAGACTTTACTAAAATTAAAACTTAACACAACTTGACTGGTAAAGATACAACACAACATACAAGATGACAATATGATACCTGGTGAAGCTTTTCCAAAAGCTGCTTTTGCTGGGGGGAAGGTTGTGCAATGGATGACATCGTCTGAAGCTGTGCGCTAACTAGCTGCAGGTGATGCTGCTGTTCCGCAGTCAACCCTGGCACCACAGTCACCTGCTGTTTCGCTGCCGGGGCTGAGGACGAGCTCACAGCAGGCTGGAATTGGAACTGTGCAGGAAGCGACTGTGGAGGCTTGGGAGAACATGAAGAAGGAGGTACATCTGGCTGAAGGGTGGCAGGCTGAGGCAGAGTCTGAGGGAGAACTTGTGGCTGGAGTTGCACGTGTATCGGCTGAGCCGGTTGCTGTTGTTGCTGAGGTACCGGTGCTGTCTGTGGTGCTTGTGGAGAACCTCCGATCTGATTGTGTATGATAAAAAGAGGCGGTAGAGAAGGGGTGCAAGAGCGTGAGGGAGTCTGAGCCTGAGACTGGGGCTGAGGCTGTGAGGATGGGCGAGATTGCTGGTGCTGGTGAGGAGATTGGATCTGCTGCCCGAGGGTGTGGGGAGACACCTGGGAGGGTTGAGGGCTGTCAGAAAGGGTGGGTGTTGGTGTAGGGGTAAGCACTGGCTGGGATGGGGAGGCGCTTTGGATCTTTATAGTCTGTGGATGAGCTGCTGACGGAACCTAGAGATAAAACAAGGAAAGAACAGAAAACTGTCAAACGGATGCTTATTCTTCAGCCTGTTTGTATATGAAGTCATTTGTGAGCGCAAACTACATTCTTAGGGATGCACTGAAATTTCTAACAAAATTAAAAACTAACATAACTTCATTAAAATGTCATGCAACACTTAACACACCATTTAAATGGTAACATTAAAAGTAATTGATAAAGGGCTGTTTTTATTTCTTTGCATTCTCTGTACTGGTCATCACTGATGCATTAACACAGCTCAAGAAGATTATAAATTGCCAATCTTGACAGATTTGGCACAAAAACTTTACAGGACACAACAACAAAAAGGTAAGTCTACATGACATATGGGAGATTTATTCAGGAGCATCTGGATTTGTTATTTTATCTGTTTAAGGCTTCCTGGAGTGGATTTAATGACTTAGAATGATGAGATACCTCATCGCAAACAAGCAAGGTCATTTACAGTCACTGTGTGAATGATGCTACAAACAGCATTGGGTAAAGCTGACAAACTGTGAAGCAAATTAAAGTACCTTATAGGTTAGAATGAACTGTATTTGTAACTAAAATATCTAACATAAACACCAACAGGCAGATCAGGCACAAACATTTCAATGGATTAACATATCCAGGCACTCTTAAACATGTTAAATTCTAACAGACATTCAAATGATGCTGTTGACACTGGATGAGGCACAACTAGTGCCTTAATCTGTAAATTTTCTGTATATATACAAGCTGCGCTTGCCTGTAAAACAATCACATCACATGAATATTGATTGGTCTGATTACAGCTCTCCAGGACGAGGCACTTGATTTAAAATATTATTTATGTACATATCACATTATAATATTATATTATAATATCACATTATATTATAATATCATTATATACATATCACAGCAACATGACCTTATTCATTTCAAACTTGTCATTTTCACTGATTTTAGCAGATAAAAAGCCACAATGAAAAATGTTTCATATTCATTTTTTTATAATAAATCTTTATATACTGATTCCATTAATATTTAGTCCTTTTCCTCTGAAATGTTTGTATTTAGCTGAAAGAAAACTGCTTTGCTGACATCCATGGATGTCAATCATAACCATTATTAGGCAACCAGTAGCAAGAACATCCACTAGCGACCTAAACACCAGCCCCAGGTGGTAATATTGTTAACGCAGCATTATACACAAAAATACTTCTTCATAAGACATTCTTGAACCCAAAATATGAGCAAAATACCAGTTAATGTGTTAAGCATTTACAAAATACACACAGCTTTCTTCCTGTGTGTGAAAAAGAAATCCAGGTGTGTTTCCATTTCAACCATAATTTCCCCATTTCAGTGCATCACTAAGTTGTGTTTTCAATCACATCCACAGACAGTGTAAAAAAGCAACACATAGCAACAAGCAACATCAAACAAATATAAGCAGGATAATAGAGAGGGGAAAAAGATAGCAAGGGAAAACACTTTAAAACCTTAGAAATTCATTACAAAGTACTAAAATATCAAAACTGTACAGACAGAACAGACACTTCTGGGGTAGGAAAACATCTTTGCATAGAACAACTAAAAAAAAATTTCACAGACAAGAATTATAGTAAATTCTCAACCAAAACAAATTTGCTAGTAGTGATAAAGGCAATTCAGACCAGTGAGCAGATGATCAAGATCAAATCTTTGCAAGTGATCTTGAAGGGATTAATTTAATTTCTCTTGGGTAGTGCTGGGAGGTGGGGGGGGGGGTTTGATTGATGTTACACAGCAGTTACTGTACGTGAGAGTAGCAGGAGTAAGTTGTCTGAATGTTAATATGGATATATAGTGTGAGCAGATTTAAAGAGGAGGAAAACTGATTAAAGGACCACATTTTAGTCGCTTATGAGGAAATGCATGAAGATGACGTGAACCCAACCAAATAAAGTCTCTGAAGCTTCTCTGTGCATGTAACACTACTATTACGAGCGATGACTACACTGTTATTCGCATGAACCCATTTACCAATTAGTGCAAAAGTTAGGCAAGCTTCCTGCTCAAATAATCATGCAAATTAACAGGGGAAAAAAATCTATTATGAGGGTGATGAAATGACAAATTGCATGCAATAATGCAATACTGTTAATGGATGAACAATATTACGCTAGCACCACGATGGCAAATGTCAATTAAAAAAAACAAGGTGAGCAGTGGGCCAAGGGAAAGCATGAAAGCTGTGGAAATTAGACAGTAAACCAAACAAGATTAATAATAAAGACACAAGCAGAGTGAAAGCAACCAACAGGATTCTAAGCAAGGAGAAGAGTTTAAAAAACAAGGAGATAGAGGGATTTTTGCTGGGTGACAGTGGTCCAATACGCAGCAGTGGCAGCAACAAGTGGGTGGGGCTAAGTGCAGAGCTTGCGCTCATCTACCTTGTTTACCACTGTTGCCATGTGGGTGGGGCCAAGAGAGGGGCTGGGACTCTGCCGAGTCTCAGCTAACAAGCTGTCATGGCCTGAAGGGGCAGGACCAGAACTGCTGCTGCTGACGATAACGGATGCAGGTACACCCACAGCGGCAGGTGGGTCTTTTCCTGCTTGCTGCTGTTGGTCCTAACATAGGTACATTTATCAGTTTAGGGATGGGAGAGGTAAAACAACAATCCAAACTGGTCAGAGGTTAGCTAGGGGATTAAATGATGTTATGTTAGCTTATTGGCTAGGGCACACAGTTTGCAAACAGCAGATAAGGCTAAAAGAGAGCACACACTGACCTGCTGCAGAAACATCTGTAAGGACTCCTGGCTTAGGATCATGCTGGAACCTGGGGACGTGAGCAACACCTTTCCTGTGCTGTGCTGAGCCTGAGGACCCAAACCCACCATTGAGGATGTGGATGTGGCTATAGTTGGAGAAGCAGACGAAGAGGAAGGAACCGATGCAGCCACTGAAACCGGTGGAGTTGAGTGAACCGTAAGAATTGAAGGCTGTGATTGGGCCTGTGCTGGTGGAGCAGCTGGGTCTGTGGATCCACCCAACACTGTGATACCCTCCCCAGGCTGGCATGGTGTCATGGCTGTTGTTCCACTGCCACTATTACTGGGAATGCCACTGGACTGCTGTAATGTCTGTAAACTGACTGCTGGGCTAAGACTCTCCACAGACAGGGAATTTTGTATTGGCATGCCTTGGATGACTGTTTGTACGTGGCCTGTTACTGGGTGAGCTTGTGTCTGTGTTTGGGCTAAGGACACTGGCATCTGAAACAGTGTGGGCTGACCCATCTGACCGGGCTGCAGCTGAATGTGTCCAGAGAGAATATGAGCAGCACCAGGATGACCCTGTGATGCCAACACCTGGCCCAGGTTAATGTTCTGATTTGCTGTCAAGATCTGATTAGCAATTATTTGCCCTCCAGGGCCCTGGCTGGTAATAATGTGACCACTGGGATGCTGGGCAAGGATTTGCCCTCCAGCCTGAAGCCCTGGTAAGAGGAACTGGTGGTTTTGGCCCTGTAAGACAGTTTGGGAGGGAATAACAATGCTGCCCTGTTGATTTAACAAGTGAACACTAAGTGGTTTGCCTGATGGTTGGGTGCCCTGTTGCTTAAAGAGTGCTTGAGAAAACTGCGCTCCTTGCGATGCTGCCTGTGTGCTCAACACTACGTTAGAGCCAGGCTTCCCAGTCAGAAAAGTAACATTCTGACCAGCGGAAACTGGGATTTGCTGCACCCCAAGAGCCTTATTAGCATCATTTGGCAAGGCGTGTGGGGCTGGAAGTTGTTGCTGTTGCTTAAAAATTTTGGATTGGATGGCACCCCCTTGTGGAGGTTTGGGCTGTATCGGTGTTGGTGTTCGCTGGATGATGACATTCTGCATAATTTGGCCTTGAGGCTGGGGTTGAGACCCAATTCCTGCACTCAATGATGCATTACCAAAACCCACAATGCCACCAGCAGTGGCCATTGTAGTTCCGCTGCTGTTGGTGTTCGTGTTGCTTAAGCAGACAGCTGGCCCATTTAAGGCAGGGGACCCTAGAGTAGCTTTGCCTCCTTGAATTAAAAGTCCACCTCCTGAACCCAAAACAGAGCTTCCTAGCCCCGCCTGCGTTCCAGCGCTTGTTGCTTCAGGCCCAGTTTGATGCAGTTGGTAACCACCCATAGTTTTTGTCAAAATCTGCTGCCCAGATGAGTTTATTGTCATTACAGTGGGTTGGCCGACAACTTGAATTTGTCCAATGCCCAATGGTCCAGACTGACTGCCATTCGGTAAGGCCTGAAGGCTTGAAATAGGCTGAAGGGTTACGTTTCCAAGGCCAACTTGCTGCACAAATGGTTGGACACTGATGGCCTTATTCATCACCTGGGGCGGAAGCTGCAGGCCTTGATGAGCCAGGACTGAGCTAAGCATATCTGGGGTGGCATTAGAGGGTGCATTAGGGGTTCCTTGACTAGGAAAAATCTGAGTTGCACCTCCAATGCCCACGCCAGATAGGCCAGCATCAGGCAGGGATTGGACTACCTGCGTTAGACCAGTTAACCCAAAGGAACTGAGATCAAGCTCAGCATCTGCCTCTTGAAGGCTCTGCTCTGTGATATTCGCCTCTGCCAAACTCTGTTGCAAAATGTCACAGGTCTCATGATTTGTCCCAACACCGTTGCTTCCGTTGTCCCCTCCTGGTGATCCCCCCAAGATGTCATCGTCCTCCAGAAAGTCCAAATCAACTCTAGGAAGGCCTGGCTCATTTGTTGACAGCTGAGCCTGTGGCTGGACTTCAGAAACATGGCCCTGGAAGGAAAGAGAAACAAATGTTAGCAGGTTGCCCTGGCAGCACATTCCAAAAGGGGAAAAAACATGGAAGGAATGGGACTGGGATGGTAGGCCTCTGGCACACTCCAGACTCAATGATTGTTGTAGATGCAGGTCACAATGCATCTGATTTGGATGGTGGGCTGAAGAGCATGTGCTACAAAATATATGGAGACAGGAGGTTGGGGGAAAATACTCACCCCAGTGCTGGAGAAGAATGAGCTGGACGGGTCACTTGAGCCATCCAAAAGGTCATCAGTGTCCAGCTACAGATAGACGAACCCAGGATAGGCAGAAATTACAGCACACAGACGGGCGTGCGAAAGGGATAGGGAGCAGTTGCAAAGGGTGCAGAAACAGAGAGGAAAGCAAGGGAGGAGCAAAGTGCACCAATCAACCAGAGCAAATTACAAGCATAAACAAGACACAGTTTAAAAGAGCGAGCAAACAAACAGCGGAGAAAACAGAAGCCAAAAGACATGAAACATTAGATTAGTAAGTCATATGTGAATTAACAAAAGAGGAAAAATTAGGCTTGAAATTAAGAAGCTGTTAAGCTTAAGATGTAAAGGATCAATTGGGTGAACATTTCAGTTTAGGGCAGAAATGGTGAGGACAATTCTTGTTGAGCCAATGTGCTCTGTTACTGTGACGCATGATCTGGGATATGCTTTCAAAATCGCAACGCTCAACTGCCTCCATCAGTAAAATAAAACTTGACCAAAAAAAACCTATAGGCTTTCACTTTCAGTACTCACTTGTGTTTCTGATCCATGAAGAAAATCGTTGAGTGCTTGTGGGTCACTGTAATGCAAGAAAACACTTTTTAGCTGGGTTCATAAATACAACCAACACTCAACACACTTCAGGGTATCCAAAGTGATACAATATATTAAATATCTGTTATTGCTGTGGAAGCAGCAAAGACACAGTGCACTCACCAAATCACATCTAACAAGCACCTGCCATCTTCATCATCCATGTCAACTATGTGTAAAAAAATACAAACAAACATTAGTCATAACAAATCATTTTTACAGGTATAAATAACATTTATTATTGTTTAGCATATTATTAACTTATTAACTTTTTAACAAAACCAAATCTGCAAAGTTAAACATTAGTAAATTAATGTAGATATCGCAGCATTTGGCACAATAACAAGTGAGACATTGTTACATTGCAAAAACATTGCATTTATCACCTAAACAGAGATTTTTAAATTACAATAAATCACATCGTTTTGATTTCTATATAAAAATGACTCAAATGTAAATACTGGAAATCTGCTCACTTATTGGTTATACATTATAATAAAGGCAAAATTTCAAAACAGAAATGCAGAAATATCCCATAGAAAAAGTATGGAAGCATATTGACATGTTTATATGCATTATTTGTGTAACATTAAATCGAGTTTAAGAAGCAAACTGAAAACGTTTCATGAAAAACATGAATTTACCCGTGCCGGTACGATAAACTACTACTAAGTAAAATAAGTTAATGTTTTTACGTCTCAGACAGATGCAGCTGAACTTTCATGCACTGTCTGTGGCGCGAGACAAGCGAGGGGGGAAAAGCGCGCGCACCGCCTCCTATTCTCACACAGACAGGAAAAGCATCACTGATGGGCAAACATTAGGATTTAGCGACTCACAAACGCCTATTTTCGTCTATTAGATGGACTTTAGCGAGTCATTAGGCTGTTTGCCATCGTAAAATCTCACCCTAAACAATCAAAACCACTGAATGAGGACGAGGTAGGCGGGGACGCCACTAATGTTTGTTAGGGGGAAATAAACACAGCGGTACGTACAGTCAATCACTTACGCGCATTTAGAGGTTCTGTTCAGCGGGATGTATTTAAAGTGTTTAAAGAGCATCTCACATTAGATTGGGGATCTCGCTGGAGACTGGACACTCGGGACCTCCCGGATACGGAGGATATTCTTCGCCTACTGCTAAACTGCAATAACTCACTCAACATTCCCGCTGCTCCAATGCAATGCATTTTATTTGCGCCCCTTTCGAAAGGTTTAACCGTTCAGATGACCGTTCATCACTATTAATGCGCTTTTCTGTGACCAGTATGCTGCAGATTCAGTTAGCTGCGGCTAACTAGCTCCCTAGCTGTTATTTCTGCGTTTATAAACGCAATACGAACATATCTGACAATAACTGACTTTAGACGCGTAATATGTTTAATATACCACCATATTTGTGGGAGACATTGGGCACAAATGGTGACAAGTGTTCGATACCCAACAGACGCAATTGCGTAGCCTGTCTTTATCCCTGCTAAAAATGAGAGTTTATGTTGGAATACTCTTGGACCAGGGGGTATGCTTGGGAATTCGCTGAAAAAAATCAACGCATTCGCCGACCTATGCAGCGGCCCGGTCACAATAAGCAGGCGGAGACGAGGTCTGTGAACGGCGCGCAACACGCGAATGTTGCAGCGTTGCGATAGTTATTGAGAATTAAAGAGAAATTGCTACATTGTAACAAACTCACCCGAGACGATAGAGGTGCAGGCGGCGCGGGGTCTCCAGTACGGCCCTGCACGGGCTCCGCGTCAAGACCCGAGCACAGCGCTCAGAAACAGGAAACAGAGGCCCGATGCGTTTGCCTGATTAATAAACAACAACACCCTGGTATTTTTATTATTGCGGTATTAAGCGTTTGTGTTGCTATAATATATTGGCGCAACATTACTTTTGATCCACGCATCAATAAAAAAAAACACCAGCAGTAGGAACATATTGAACTTAAATTAAAGACCCTATTTTTCATACACAAGACACTACGTCTACTCATAATGTAAATATGAGCCTGTGCGATGTGTTGTGTTTTTGTGTTATTGAAGTATTATTTAAAAGGCTATACCTTTGATCTCGAACACTGTGTCTGCTTTTGTGTTTAAGACTGGATTTTCTATAATTTAGAAAACAATGGCGTGTAAACAACAGATAAATTTAAGGGACATAAAATCCATTTACAAAACAAAAATGCAATAATTAATCATTGAAAACATTGCATTTATTAACACCACTGCTTGATTTAACCTAATATGTTATTTTAAATTTTGAATATTTTATGCATATTGGCCTGACCGTAACCAAGCTTTATGATTCCTCAAAAATTTAATACAATCTGTAGAAGAGGAACACGCATTTGTTTTCCACAATGAACGTGAGGAAGAAGTCCATCGAGTAATAAAAAACAGGCGGCTTTCTGTACAGCTTCACCTCGGGTCCGGATTTTTTTTTATGACAAAGGAGTCTGTTTTGATGAAATACTGTGAACTGTGATTGGCTATCTTTTTTTAAACATCACAAATAAGGGGTGGCGCGACTTGAAGCATTACAGTGGAGGGTTGGCTTCTTTGTAATAAAGACTAAATTAACCATTTGCCCCCTTAAAAAGGCGTTTATTAAGTATATGTAAGGGGCGTGGTCTTTCATCTTGTTTACCCCCCTTGATTGGTCGCATTCACAGTTGTGCTTGAATATCGCTTACAGTTAAGGTGTGGCTTGGGCCTTTACAATCCCCCAAAGCTGTAAAATCACTGCTGGTGTGACAGATATAACGCAATGAATTGATTTTCACAAGCCGCCACCACCACCCACTCTTTCCCCTTTGTCCCCTTTAACTGCGCATGTCATAGAGTAAACGAAAACGTCTGCTTTCAGCCATGACATAACCAAGCGGAACAGCACATAGCTCGATAATTAACTTTATCTGACAACAATAATTCATTAAAATATTCACAGCCTTAAGAAATTTAAATCACAGCCTACCTTAGGTCGTTCCCACAACAGACTAAACGCTAATGCCGCTTACGCTTTCTACAGCGTCCGGCAGAGGGCGCCAACACATCATCTTATATACATCATTTTATAACCTTTCCACAGATTTTAAAGAATGAGTGTTTGTATTAGTGCATTTGAAAATAGTGCAAATTAATAATATTGAAAAACGTTATTTTGTATTAATAATAATTTAATACAAATTGTGACTGGTTTTTTAAGTTAGCTACGGATTCTAAGAAATAGGAATATGTTGAACTTTCAACAATATGTTAATTGATTTCATAACACTTTAATTGACTAAAAAATAATAAGGGCAGTAGGCAAAATCCAAATCTCAATCCCACATCTCCAAAAAATTAGTGTAAAAATGAATGTGGTCATTCAACATTATTTTTATTATAGACATGTAAATTCAAAGGTCAACATTTATATTTTTGTACGTGTTTTAAGTACATGTTACTAGGGAAATATTATATTATCAGACAAAAGTTTTTTTAATTCATTTAAATTTTATTTTAGTATACCGTACCCATCGCGTTGCCTCGGTAACGCCAAAATTCTTTACGACAACTTCCTGCCGTCTTCAGACAGGCCGGTGTCGTACGTTTTTGCAGAATCACCATGGCGGCTGTGTTGAAAGAGACTGCGGGCTTGTATGAAACGTTAAAAACTGAGTGGAATAAAAAGAATCCGAATCTGAACAAATGTGGTGAGATCCTGAGCAAGCTTAAGGTAAGACGGATGAGATCTGCCAATAACACTGGTCTGAGACTATTATATGTTACTGCCGTAATAGGCATTTAGCATTCGTGCTAACTGGAGCCGTCCAGTCTAAACGATTAATTATCGTTTACTAACAAACACTTAGTTTCAGTTTAAATGTATTTAATATCTGTAAAGAAAAGCACAGTTTCATTTAATGTAAATTGACTGTAGAGACTGAGTTTGTTGACCACTGATGTGACAGATTAGCTAGCCTAAAGCGAATCGCTGCAACAGCGAAAAAGATAGTATGTGCGAACTGATAGTTAATTATTGCATGTACAGAAAATTAATACTTATCTGCATTTCGTACAATCTTTAATATGCTAATAATAGGACGAACAATATGCCAAGTCTAAAAGTTAGCTCTCAGGAAACGGACCTAATTGGTATAACGATTTGGTATACTGAATTTGCTTCTTTATAGATTTCGCTTTTGGAGTTGAACTTTTTACCAACTACCGGGGCCAAACTAACCAAACAACAGCTTATTCTTGCCAGTGAGTATTAATGAGTGTTCAATAACAATTTTGTGTAGTGTTCCTAGTTTAAAAGATGACAAAATATTATATGTTTACGTACAGGAGATGTTTTGGAGATTGGGGCACTATGGAGCATTTTGAAGAAAGACATCCCCTCTTTTGAACGCTACATGGCTCAGCTCAAGTGTTACTACTTTGATTACAAGTACATACCTGCCTCGGCCTTACATCACATTTATTCCCTATTATTTACTGTTTAGCATATGCTGCAGTGTATTGTATGCTGATTATAAATGACTATATATTGTTCTATACAGTATACAACAATAACTGTTTGAATTGGTAGTGTGGTGAATTATTACATTCAAAAGAAAGTTTGCATTGTGGGAAATTATAAAGTAACAGTAAAAGTAGTGTATTTTTTTCTGGTCTGAATTCTCTATTTTCTAACACCCAGTAATACTTACACACATACAATTGCCAAGGTATTGAATTTGCCCTTCTGACAGTCATTCTGTATTCTTTGAAATCTGCAGGGATGAGTTACCCGAGTCAGCTTACAGGCACCAGTTGCTGGGTCTGAATTTGCTCTTCCTGCTCTCTCAGAATAGAGTGTCTGAGTTCCACACAGAGCTGGAAAGACTGAGTGCAAAAGACATTCAGACCAACGTCTACATCAGACATCCAGTTTCATTAGAGCAGGTGTGGGAAAAATCTAAATTTCTTTGTCAATAGTAGTACTGATTGCATGTGGTAATGTCTTTGTTTTACCTACCTCTGTGAAGCCTATAGAATAAAATGTGTTCTTGTATCTCCAATCAGTACCTAATGGAGGGCAGCTACAACAAAGTTTTCCTTGCCAAGGGAAACATCCCTGCTGAAAGCTACACCTTCTTCATTGACATTCTCCTGGACACCATTCGGTAGGGGCTGAGATTAATGATGGTCTTAGCAATAAACTTAGCAATTGTCTGTAAACTGTTTTGGATATCTTGGTTTTTAAGAGCATACTATCCTGTGTTTTAATAGAGATGAGATTGCAGGCTGTATAGAGAAAGCCTATGAACAAATCCAATTCAATGAAGCCTCGCGAGTGCTTTTCTTTTCATCTCCAAAAAAGATGACAGAATATGCTAAGAAAGTAAGTATTTAGTCACACGTTCTCCACTCTGTTTTATTTCATTCTTGTTTGTTATAATCTAAATTTGGAAGAATAACATAACAGACAGCTTACTTTAACATGGCTGTGCTCTTGTGTTCTGCAGAGAGGCTGGACTCAGAGCCCTGATGGATACTATTCATTCAGTACCCAGCACCAAAAGACAGAGGAAGTGACTATTCCCTCCACAGAGCTGGCCCAACAAGTCATTGAGTATGCAAGGCAGCTGGAGATGATTGTGTAGTGTGCTCACGGCTCATTTAGACACATGTATTAATAACATTTCATGTTTATCAAAATTTACAAATAAAACCATTGTACAGCGGCCATATGTCACTACTCAGTTTAGACACCGGGTGACACAACTTTAAGGAATGGCTCTTGAAGAGGCTAGAACTGTCTGGCCTACCTGTTGTCAAATACCTTCTCATGTCTGTAAAAATATGCTATGGAGATTCTGCAGTTTTGGGAGAGTCTTCATTTCATTGTCTGTTGGGTGTGTTGCCTGTTTTGTTTTCAGTTACCCCTTTACATCAACAGTAAACATTGTAAGGGTCAAATAAACATATTAAGGGTCTTTTTTGAAGTCACATGCCCCATATGTTTTCCATTGCAAGATTTGATGGTTTTTATTGAGAGTGACTGTGTGAAAATGTGAAAGTAGGTCTGACTTTCATGAGTATGCTAAAACTTCATTACTTAGTCACTATTGCCCTAAATGTGTTCACTTTAATATTGTACTATTTTCAATGCCCTTGCCTTGTATCCTAGCAACTAGGTTTGCTGTTAAATGTTTGCAGACTTTTTTTAAATAGCTTTGTCATGTAACAGGATGATCCCTCCCCAAATAAAAAAATCTGTTTATTACTTCAATTGTTACAAGGCATTGATGCTTCTAATAAATAAAACATTTTTTTCTGACTCTTCTATAAAATGCATTTGTACACTGTGGTTACCTGCACATCATTTTGCTACAGAAGTTGTGTATAAAAAATGCAGCCCATTTATCACATACGCAAAGCTATATTTATTGTGGGGGAACAGTGTGTTTCCTGGGCTTGCTTTCACAGATGTAAGTCACCATTTGCCCACCTTTAACTTTTGCAGTTTACTTGGCAACTAATCTTGTAGGCCAGTTTGCATACACGGTTTGATTCATGTTCAGCCTAAAAACAGGAACAAAAAGATTTACCATGATTGAGTGAACTGTGCTAAACAACACACTAACATATATGTATCACTGACTCACCATCGTCTAACATTTGGTGGCAGATTAACATTCTTGCAAAGGGTTTGTGTGCATGAGCGGTCAATAGTAAATGGGTGCCAGCGTCCTTCAGGTTGTTCTGGATGCTTCTGAACAATTTCATTTTCTGTTTTTGAACTCCTGTTTTCTTCTGTCTTAGATTTGGCACAAGTTGTGTTGTTTTGTTTGTTCTTAGCCTTTGATGGAGAGAGAGAAAGGGCGTTTGAGTGTTCTGTGGAAGAGTTTGGTTTAGGAGCTGGGTGGTCCTTAAGACAAGTTGTCCCAGGGTTCATAGCGGTGACAGGCTGGGGTATCTCATTCATATTCTGTGGAGCGCCGCCTTCTTTGTCTTTTATTACAGGAATTATCTTCACTGTCTGTGGAGGCCCAGAGGAGCAGTTGTTGAAAGACGTCGCAACAGAGCTGCCAGTTTTTCTGCGCATTGCCTGGATGACTGGAGCTATTGAATTATTGTACAGCTTAATTATTTTGCTAAATAAGGGCCATTTGACTTTTGAGGTGAAGTTTTTAGCAGTGCTTGTTGAAACGTGCGCAACAGGTTCTGCATGGGGAGCTTCTGTTGGTAACCTTAAAGGGACGGTTGGGTTTTTAGTGTCACTGTTGCTTGTGTTTTCTGTAGTCTTATCTTTAGGTGGTTCTTCATACTGCCTCTCTACTCCAGGTGGAGGATGAACTTGGAGTTTTTGAGAGTTTGTGAGTTTTCTGGATCCTGGGACATCGGCCAGTTTATCTCCTGTAGTAAGCAAATCGTCAGCAGATGGTTTTGGTGGCAAACCCCTGTGGTCAAGAAATTTTTTAGCTTTTAAAATCCTTCTATCCTGTTGTGCAGTGTTAATCTCTGGTTGTGAAGCATCTTTTGATGGTTGAGCCACATGTTTTTTTAAACGTTCGGTTCTGTTAAGAGAATGAAATAACATTTAACAATAAACATGCAAAATGGGCCCAAATTTAAGTACCAAACTGAAATTAAAAGCTGTATATATTATGTAAAGGGCACTAACATAAGGTGTACAAATCTTATTGTATAACAATACCATAAGATTGGTTTTAGTATTTAATGACCAGAACACTAAAAATATAACTTCAGTGGTCCCATCTGTGTATTCCAATTAAACACAATGGCATTAAATATTAGACAGAATTTACCTGAAGTCAGTATGGTGAACATTTAGGGACAATTGTACAGTTGCACTTTTCCTAGATCCCAGATGACTTCCTTGGGTGGACATATTTTCATCCAGTTTTTCTGATGTCCTTCCTTGTGTTGTGTGTGGGGTTTCACATTTTTTCTTGTACTTCAGCATGTTGAGTTGAAGTGAAGCTGATGTTTTTTGGTTGTAGCCACTATTTCCTGTGGCTCTTCAGGTACAATGTGTGCTGTCTAATAAAAGACCTGCCCTTGTTAGCACAGACTTTAACCTTTCCTCTGTTGGATCCTGCAGAGAATCTTCAGTACAGTTTGAATTTAACAGCTATAGTGAGAACAGCAAAAATGGTGCAAATAATGTTGATATAAGTATATAAGACTTCTGTTATACTGCTACAGATTTAATCTGTGGTCTATATATTATATAGACTAACCTGTTATTTGAAAGATTGTGGGCTTGTAGGCTTGTTGTCACAGGCTACATTTTGATGTTGAAGGTCCATTTTAATAAATGCTTATTTTGTCTATGGATGATTTTGTATTATGGTTTTAAGTGTTAGTTTTCTCAGTTTCTCTGTTATTTAAACTAAAATTGTAATGGTATACTATTCAATCAGTTTTTGTTAGTGAAAACATTCAAATATAGTTTGGTAAACTTCTGTTTTGCCTCAGTAGCCTTACATTAGGAATTGTTTGTAAGGATATCTGCTGTGTGCACTAAATAAATAAAAATGAAATAATGAATACATTTGTAAAGCTGCTACAAAAGTAGAACTTCCATAGTATAAGAAAAATATAGGAAGTGCGAAATTGCAGCTGCCAATATATCCCAGTTTGCCTTTTTCACCACTGATGAATATAAACATATACAAACATGTACATGAATACAAACTAACAAAACACATTTTACGATGGGAACTCTTCTCATCTCACCTGCACCTCCTCACTTAAAGCTTGTATTCCGTTATCAGTAGTGAATAATGTAACCGTTTCATAATGTTTAAATCGAAATAAAACGCTCAGCATACGGTTGCTGATATTTGCAACAGAGTTAATAAACAAAAAGTGTCGTTTTGGTCATACTGTAACTTAATGCATTTTACCCAAATGAAAGGAAACAACATGGGCTGTTTATTTGTGTAATGAAAGGCTCGTCGTCCGGCGTGGCTGTTTATCAATGGTGGGCTATCAGGGAACATGAATGGGGAGTTGGAGATGAATGGAGACTAGCTGCTGTGAGTTCTGTCATGGCGTATGGAGCTGTATGGGAGCTGTCCAAGGTACTACTCCACCGCTGCTTTGTACAAGATTAACTGCATTCATCAATATGACATTGAGTTTAGCCTTGTTTTCCGTTTTGTAGTGATCACGATTTTATCATATGTTTATGTTATGTTAATATGTAATGTTATTATATGTATTTAATCGTGACACATGAGTCCAGTCCAGTCTAGTGAATTACTTTGGCTGTTAATATTCGTAATTCTGACGTTAGATATAATGTAAACAATCTGTCTTTTTTCCGATCATACAGTGACTGCCTATATACATGGCGATAGACCCCCACCACCTCAGGCGTCCTGACAGCCATTGAACTTGACCGATACGCAGCTTCCATATCGTGTCCGTTTGACGGGACACGGTGTCCATCTGCGACTGTGTTTTCTATGAGTGTGTGAGATCTGATCTGAGGGAGTCGACAGGTAGACAGAGAGAGAGAGAGAGAGAGAGAGAGAGAGAGAGAGAGAGGGAGGGAATGATTGAAAGAGAGAGAGAGAGAGAGAGAGAGAGAGGGGAGGGAGGGAGCGAGAGAGGGAGGATGGTGATGCTGCCGGTGGAAAATGGCTGCTACATCCTCGAGCCCATCCAAAACCGAGTGAAGGTGGACGGAGAAAAGATAATAAAATGAAAACAGCGGGTGCGAGGAGCGAGTGCGTGCGTATGTGAGCGAGAGCGTGTGCGAGAGTGCGAGCGCGCGCGCTTGTGTGCGCGAAAGTGTGTGTGTATGAGTGTGAAAACGCGCGCGTGCGTGTGCGTTCTGTAAGAAGGGAAATAAAAAGACGCGAGACCGGGGGGCAGCCAGCTCGAAGCGGCGGGCAACACCGAGCCATGGAGGGCGAGTAAGTCCATGCATTTTTATTTGACCAAGCATTTAAAAGCCAAACGGATTGGTTTGCATCACCTCTAGGCTAATGGACTGTAAGATGGTCATGCGAGCAGTGAATGCGCTTTCAACTGATGTTAGATGCTCATAAACACTATTACGCAGCTATGGCTCTGTACACTGTACACCATATTCTCCACATACATGCGAGCGTTTGATGAATAACGCGGCTGAATGGGCCTCGTTTGAAATACACTGTATCTAAAACGTCTTCAATGCCGTGTGAAAGGCGAATAGCTTGTGCGTTTCGCTTTTTCCAGTACGCAGCAAGAGACGTTTTTTGTGTCGATGATGATGTGTGTGGATGCTCCACGTATAACCAGCAAATGCATCCGTGAATTATAAAACATGTCGTTAAAAAATCCGACGGGATATGGCGAGTTTTCTGCCAATGGAATCGCATTGGCGGGATAGAGGCGGAGAGGAATGCGTTTTATCAACGCGTCTCGAGTTTCATTATGATTTTTAAAGCCAAACTTTATGAATGAAATGTGATTTTTTTCTCACCCCCCTTCTCTCCTCCTCTTCTCATATCTCCCCTCCCCCAGCGCTTCTCCTCTTCTTCTCGTCCATATCCTCCTTTCACCCACTCATCTCTCCATTGAATTTACTGTGCTGTTGCATATACTCGTGATTCAGTTTCGTTTATTTTATTCATTCATAAAACAGGGCAATGAACGAATGAGTGCGCGTGAACGTGTCGATCAAACGGTGTGGTGGTGGAGGACGCAATCGCGGAACGCAATGGCTTGCAATCATTGACACCCTTTAATTTAATTTAAAACGGACATTTGAATCAAAATGGACGTGATTCCGTAGGGTTTGTTGTAATACCGCTTTGTTAATGAAGCTTGTTGCATTGAAAACAGCTATGAGGGCCTTGTATGGCGAATGGGCGCGTTCATTGATACATCTCAGGGAGGAATATAACTCTTCATCTCCCACCCTCTACCTCATCATCTCCACACATTTCAATTCCCTCAGGCCATTCATTTATTTACGATCTTTTCTTTGCGCCACCGGCTCGTTTTAACATATGGAGCCATTATGTTCTTCGTTGTTTGCCATTGACTTCATTCTAAATATATAATGGCTATATTTATAAGGACGCGATGACTGAAAACGCGTTAATTCGTGCGCGCGCAGAAAGTGATTAGATTTTCCTCGCCCACGTGACCGTCCATTAAAAAAATCGCGCCGTACCTCGTCATTGTTATAATCGTGCATCACTGACTATAGCCCATATTACAGACCTCTAGTTCATGAAATAACCACACAAAGCACGCGTGTTAGTTACCTTTTTTAGTTAGTTTAGTTTAGTTATTATTCTTTTTTCAAGATCTTTTGCCAGGACATCCATCATAATTCTTCTGTATCCATGTGCCAAGTTATGATATATAGTACTCATGTACCCTACATAAACTTAAAAGTGCTGTAAGTGATTTTTGTTACCCAAGTAGCCTATAAAATGTTCTTATTACCTAAATGATATGGCACCTGTCTGTGACAGGCCGGGTAAAAAGCAATAAAGGGATTGGGCGGCCTGTCCTTTTTAGACTCATCAGAAAGAGTTGCTGCATGTCAGTCATTTTGCACATTTAGGTTTGCTGACATTAGGTTGAGTGACATGTCTTTGAGGGGTGTGGTTATGTAGGGGTGTGGGGCATGTTATCCCTGTTTCCTTTTCCTAGGTTCTGGGCCCTTGGGCTTGAGGAGAGATTGCAGTTGTGTCAAAGACATTTTCATCATGAATTCTTTAAAACATCTAAGCAATCTGAGATAGGCAAATCAGTGAAACTTGTGTTTAATGTCGAAACACATTCAGAATTGACCCTATTTGTTATTTACTGCAACTGTATGTTCAAGATCAATTTCCAATAGATAAAATCAAGTTCTGCCCTTTGCTGAATGTTTCACTCAAAATGTGTCAGAATACAGAAATAAAATACACGTTTTGCCACTATTTCAGTTTTCAGCTGTATCACAGCAACACAGTGTAATTTCACTTAACTTTATGTTTATCTTAATTAACATGTCTTGTCTATGTATAGTTGTATTATTCTGCTTTGAGCCTTTGTCTCAGAGTCTGTGTTTGTGTGTGTGTCTGTGCTCAGCTGGTTATTCTTGTACTTCCCTAACAGTGTGCGTGTCCGAGCGGTGGTGATGACACGTGACGATTCTAGTGGTGGCTGGGTGCCCCTTGGAGGTGGCGGCCTAAGTCATGTGGTTATTTGTAAAGGGCGGAGCTCGGAAGGCCGTGGGCGGAGAGAGTACATCATACGTGGAGAGCGGCTACGTGATCGAGCAGTGAGTGTGTGCGTGTGTGTTCATGTCTGTCTTTGAGTGAGACGATGATTCCTAGCTTAACAGTCCTGGCCTATGCCCTGTGTCAGGACTATTTAACTGCAGATCTTGTTGGAAAATTTTGCTCCAACCCTAATCAAACACGGCCTGTGCTGGAGTTAAATAGTCCTGCCCTTTGTTGTCTGTCATTTTTACTTTATTGTAAGAAGTGACCATCTCTTTCTCCTCATAGCCTGTGCTGGAATGCGCCATTCAAAAGGGGCTTGTGTACAACAAGGTGAACCCCATCTTCCATCACTGGCGTGTGGAGGAGAGGAAGTTTGGCCTGACCTTCCAGAGTCCAGCTGATGCCATCTCCTTTGAAAAGGGGCTTCAAAGTGTCCTTGAGAAGCTGGACAGAGGTAAAGCAGCAGCAAAAATACAGAAAAAGCAGGAAGATGATGCAAAGATGCAAGTATGTTGTTAAGATTGAGCATGTTTCAGTCAGTTTTAATGCTGAGATGGGCTGTATAAGGAGATGATGTCATGCACCAATATTGCTGATGAGTAATGTGATCTGATGTCATTTTCATATGTTTAACATTTTTCTTCAGGATCCGACTCACCATCCTCCTCAACACCTGAAGAGGGTGACACTGAGGATGATGGTCAAGCAGTGAGTGTTTTTTAATCACATTTTTATTACATTTGGTGACATGTCAGATTCATGCATGGCTGAGATGTACTGTAGTCCAAAGGTGGACAACACAACAAAGTCAACCAAAGTTCCCCACACAGTGGTATCAAGTCACATCACCGCAGAAAAAAAAACTCTGTGTTGAAAACAAATACCAGCCATATTTAATACTTAGATTTTTCAGGATACACAGCACAGAATGTTTTACTTGCCTGTGCAAGTATAATCCTGATAACCTTAATTTAAGCTAATTCAGGTGAGTTTGGTTCTACACACCATTCTAATTTTAATTTCTCTGGTTTAGTTCCCCTTCCTTATTATCTCACCCTGTTGGGGGAATTTTAGATCTTTAACCACCCAGTTTAAGATGTTTACTAGTTTTGATGTGTAAATGTGGGCAGTCATTTGTTGATCCATTTATCCATAATGTGACAGTATACCTTTTTTAAATGATTGTATTCATGCATTTGTCAGACCTTTTTCCAAAGCTACTTACAGTGCATTTAAGGTATACATTTTATCAATATGTTTGCACGCTCCCTGAAAACCGAACCTGAGATCCCTGCTGACTAGGAACATTCTTAAAATGTTGGTTTTTGTTGGTCATTTTTTAAACATTCTCTCAAAGTTTTGAAAATGTCCTTGCAGTAACATTATTACTTATACAATTCCAATAAAAAGCAGTAATGTTAAAACAATTTAAAAAAGTGGACGCTTTCACTAGATTGAAGTTACATTTTTGTAACTTAAAAGAAGGGAGACATTCTTACAGCCTAAAATTGTGCATGTGACATGTATTGAACATTGTTCCACCAATTAAGCTAACCAAGTTTAGAACTTATCCTTCTTGCTACTGGATGCCAATAAAGCACTTCTATTTTTGACAGGTATGGAGTTTTTAGTTTTGAAAGATGCACTACTTTAAACTTCAACAAGTGCTTCTTAAAACTAACCACTAACCCCACACTGTCACAATGATCACTTTTCTTTGTCTTATCCCATGTTATCTGTACCGGCCATTTCCAACTTGTATGATAGTTACTTCCTCTTAGATTTAGCATTAGGTGGTTCTGCATGTTTGATGACTTGCAGTCTGTCTTAGTCTCATACAGGAAGTGAGTCGTCATCCAACAGCAGAAAAGAGATGCTACCTAAACCCATTACCATTGTGACCAGTGAATCGTCCTCCACCTGTTTTGTACGCTCTACAGAGGAGTTTGCCTATGGAGCAGCAACTGTCACACAAACCCCAGCCCAGGTATAGCTTACATTTTTCTTTATTTCCTGTGTGCAATTTTCTGTCCACATCTGTCTGTGGAGTTTTACTTCTGTGCATTGTGGGTAGGGAAGGTTTGTGTAAATACACAAAGCTTGTATTGTATAAAGGATATACATCATTATACATCACATTTTGAGAGATGCCATAAACCACGTAAATATACAAAAAGTAACTATTTCAGGAAATTTGGCCTAAATTATAAAGTTGATGTTGATTCATGCGAACAGCCAACCAAAAACAAGACATGGACTAATTGTTACAACAATAGTGTCTACAATATATTAAACGTATTCAGTGACTTTTTACACACTCATGAAAAATTTTGGAAACTGACACCATCCAAATTGTGTTTTCAATCTTTGCTTTTTCTCTCCCACTCATTCCCCATATCACCACAGATTCACACCCGGCCTACCCAGCACCAGCTCACCCAAGGTACAGCTGTGTTGAACCCTCCAGCACCTCCACCACCACCTCCAGCTCCCCCAACTCCTCCTATGGTGCCCCCTGCTGCCTCTCCCCTCTCACCACTTTCACCTACCATCTCCCTGCTGGAGGAAGGGGACCTCCGCAGCCTCGACCCCTGTAAAGACCTGTGGGGCACACGTGGCTATGAGGACTACAGACGTGCTGGTGCTACAAGGACCAAGGTGGGAGGACTGACAGGGGGTGTGGTTGTGGGAGGCCAGGATAAGTCTGAGCTTTGCGTGGTCCGCTTTGAAAAAGAACTGGCCGGTGTGGGCACCACAGGGTGTGAGGTTACTGTCATGCTGGACACCAAAGGCTCTCAGCGTCACTCCTCGCCCACTTGTATGCCCAATGCTATGCCAGGGGTGCCATCTGCTGGTGGGTCCCCGCAGGAGACGGGCAAAGGCTCGCCTTCTCCATGCTGCATCCACACCTCACTTGCTACACCCCGATCTCGGACTCGCAAGCGAGGGGGTGGCGGGGTAGGAGGGGAAGCCATCTCCCCGGACGATGACAGCTCTTGCCCACAAGGCTCCTCCTCCTGTTCGTCACGCTGCGTGTACTGCCGTTCTGTTTTTAGCGCCTCAGAAAATGGCCGGGGCCGCTGTCGGGATGCCCCGGACCCGGCGCTACACTGCCTGCGCCAGTGGACGTGCGTGTGGTGCGCAGAGAGCCTGCTATACCATTGCATGTCAGACTCTGAGGGCGAGTTCTGGGAGCCGTGCTCGTGTGAGGACTCAATGGGAGGGCGGCCGCACCCGCTGTGCTGCGCTCGCTGGATGGCGCTTCTGGCACTGTCTCTTTTCGTGCCCTGCATGTGCTGCTACCTACCCCTGCGCGCATGCCTGCGCTGTGGGGAGAGATGCGGCTGCTGTGGAGGAAAGCACAAGGCCGTGCGATGAGGCCTGAAGGGGGGAGGGATTAAGGGGAGGGCGTGTGATGCGGTCAGGGGGGCGGGGATTATTATGACAGGAAAGGGAGCACAAAGACTTTTTTGTCATTCAAGAAACAGCTGTAGAGCCAGATCTCCAACATAAACCTTCACGATAATAAATCCCCACCCTCCCCCCAAGGCCGTCTGCTGCATTCCGCTCTTTCTATTCTTTACTTGGACCCTTAATGGTTGTACCAATGGTGAGTGCATGGGCAGCGTGTCACTGCACAGATCAGGTAGACAGGCAGAAGACATAACTCCTGTGGTCTCTCAGTCTGAGTTCTGATTTGCTGGTTTTCAAGGTCAGGGGTCATCTCTGGGAGGTGGGGGGTGAATGGGCATCAGTGACGTGTAAACTGTTTCAATTGTTAGTTTCCTTTTATTTTTAAGTTAATGAGAAAATATGAGGTGAAAAAGCAGATGATGTTTATAGTTATGGTTATCAGACATTTTATCTTATTTTACTTGAAATATGGAAAGATTTTCAATATTTTTTTTATTAATTTATTAAACACACTCCCCTTTTACCTCTAATTTACTGAGTTTACCTCAATGTCCAATAGAGTTGAAGAAAGAAAGAAAGAAAGAAAGAAAGAAAGAAAGAAAGACATAGACATTTCGGGGACTATATGCTGTGGTGAGGTTTTGTAATATGGCCAGAACATGTTGTAAAGGGGAACATTTTGATGTCGTACCACTTTCAGTTTCACTTTAAGAACAGAGATTGTGAATGAATCCAGTCTGATCACACGCAGTCAGGGGTCAGTTTCACCAAACCCACTTTCATCACATTCATACACACACATACTCATTAAACTGTCACAAATATACCTGTATTTACCTTGCCAACAACCAAGAATGTTGCCTGTATTTAAAGTGTAGACCAAAAAGTGAAACGATAATCCAAAATCAGCCGAACATTTGATCAACGAATGTGAACTGAGGCCTTGAATTGTAGTTTTAGATACCACCAAAAATACAGTGCAGTGTGTGTGAAAACACTTGAACTTTACCTGAATGGCAACAAGAGAAGCATTCAATCATTAACTATAATGGGTTTTACTACAATGGTTTATACCTCACGTTAGATTTTTGGCTCTGATTATTGGTGTCCTAACCAGATGCAACATGACAACACAAATGTGTAAGTGTGAGTTATTTGTCAAAACCAGCTTCATATGCAACAGTTTATTGGACCCCCAACAGCACTGTGCTGGGTAGCCCTGCCCACAATGAAATGTCAGCGCAAGTTGCGTTTTCTCTTATAGTGCACACAGGCAATTTATTTGATACTGGAAACCTGTTGTGTTGTGCCTGGTTGGAACACAATGTTATAATGAAGAATACAGAAAATTTAGACCAATCAGTTCAAACGCTGTCTGGCATTAACAGTTTGGACCTCAAAGTCTTTCTAAACATTGCTTTAAAATACCTCAAAGCTGCTATTTCGAATCCCCCAAACTTACCTCTGCTGCTAATAAGTTAATAAGCATCGAATGCAGCCCTGTAGTTAATTCGATTTAGAAAGATGATGCCACTACATCAGGTCAGGAAAAATATCTAGGATGGAGAAGAACTTCAACATCCAACTCCACAAGGTTTCCGTTTACTCTGTCAGTGAGTGTCAAGTTACACAGGAATCAATGTTGTATTAAATGCTGATTAGAGTCACTTTAAAAGAAAAAGGGTTTTACAGAGGCATAAACCACTAGACCATTAAATCTAAACAGATGCATTTTATATCACAGCCCAAATTCCATTTGGACACATTTCAGTCCATTTTCAAAGACACATTCAAACACTCTCACACACACTTTATGGGCCAAATATTGGACATGATGAGAGAAACACAAAAGACCCAAAAATAGCACTGGAAAACAGAGGGCTTTGAGAGACGAGACCACCCTTGAATGCCCTAGTCATACATCCTATTAATAAATGTGCCTTTTGATTTATTTAACCAATAACCTATCATTTCTAAGTAAGGACGTACCTAAATACTCATTTTCCTTTTCGGGTTGTTTTTTTCTGCCAATGTGCATATTTTAATGTATGTATCTATTAGTTTGAAAAGTAATCAATGGAAAATATTACCTGTTTATATATTTATTGAGATATTTATTCTAATTCTTTATTTATTTTTGGAGACGGGTTTTTATTTTCTGTGCTGTCTAACTTCTCTGACTTTGTGCCAATTTGCTGCTTTGAGGTGTTACATATCGTGGGTTTGTATCATTAATTAAACCCTAACTCTATATTTTAATGAAATTTTGCACTCTGAATCGTGTTTACCTGTTTATGTACATCACAATGCATTAGAAAACCCACACAATAATAATGTTCAGCTTACAATGTAGGAAATACAAAGAAATACAATGTAGGACTTACATATGGAGACTACACCAAATGCAGTGTAATAATGCATTGGGCTCCATTTAAGGTAATTGTGGTAAATCTCATACCACAAAGTCAAAGGAAAAAAAATGTTGCTAATAAAGAAATTTTCTAATAAAGAAATAAAGTCTATTTTCAACAGTTAAAAGATGTTACATTGCTAATATTGTTATTTAAAATAATAATAATAATAATAACACACCCATCCTTAATTTTTCCATCACTGTGTTACAAAGAAAGTCTCATTACGTAATTTATATTTTTAATATCAGTATAAATTGTCTTTTGCATAACAGTGAAGAAAATAAAACAATCTAATTCTCAGTGAACTTCAGAGACCCACGAGGCGGAGCCTATGTTTACTATACACATTCTTTATTGTCCACAAGAGGGCGCTGTGTAACGAGATACAATAAGAATGATTAAATAAACTTTCACATAGACATTCACTTTAAAAAACTGTAACGTGGTGAAACATTAAGACATTGCTTAACATGTTACATTATATCAGTAATGAAAACATGCTAAAAAATGAAACAGAAGAACTGAGCTAAGCTCAGAGTGAAGTCTTTCTGTATCTAAGCTCAGGACAGGTGCTGGCGTTTGTGTTTCAGGATCTCTGTGGAGGTGAGATTAAGATCTTTATTACAGATGTCACAGTGATAAACTCTGTTCAGACCACATGAAGATGATGCTGATGTGCTGGCACTTTCGGAGTCTGTTGAAAGACAAAAACATGTCATTTACCAAGTTTCTAATAAGATCTAACTAGAAATTAGTAAAAACAACAGGTTAGTGAAACATTAGAAATGTTTTGAATCAGTGTTAACCTTTAAAGCTTGGCCCAGACATCATTTACATAAATTAATACATCTTTGTATATTGTATAAGTTAACAATTATAACAATTAAATACTACACCATTAAAGGCATACTGCCTTTAATATCAAACCATTAAAGGCATTTATCTTGTATTAAATGTATGCTGTGTAGAAAGATGTTATTGGACTAGCCAGCAAATGTACACATTAATAATAATATTAATAATGCATCACAATTAATATTCTGTGTTAATCGCTTTCATGTGAGATCACACAAAGCACACTCTCTGGCATGATAATAATAATATCATGTAGTGTGTGATGCTACGATTAAATCTTTTGGATAAGATTTTGGATAAGTTGTCAAGAGTCTCCGTTTTTGAGCTACCAAATTTCATGATTGGTAATCTGTAGTCTGAATCTGAACATGCTAATTCATAGAAAGTATCTCTCTCTTGCNCACACACACACACACACACACACACACACACACACACACACACACACACACACCTTCTTCAGGCTGCAGTTCCTCTGCTGGCCTGCAGGTGGCCTCATGCTGCATGCGCTCCAGGGGCGTCAGGGGCATGTAAAGGTCACAGTGAGGACAGCTCCAAAAAGTGCGCAAACATTCACTGTACAGGTCCATAGAGTCCTAAAAGACAAGACAAATAACAGATTGTAACCTGTGAGGAAAGTAACTACAGGTGGTGAGTTTTTCTTCTGCAAACATTTTGAAGCAATTGCAGCATTTGCAGCACTGAGAGCACTTACACAAAGACAGTTGTAGGTGAAGAAGTGGCAGAGACGCAAGCCTCCTTTAATGGGATCTGGCTCCGCCTTCATGCCAGGAAACAGAGAGCCGAGAGTTGAGGCAGAGGAGAGGTCGGTATCCTGTTGAGGTCCGATGTACAGGTTCTGAGACTGAAGTGCTGTCAGACGCTTTAGACTGTAACTCACCTAAACAGTTGGAAGTAGCAGTCAATCACAAATTAAACAGATCTACAATGTTTACTTTAGTGCATTTGCTAATCATAAATTCAGCCTCAATACTTGCTTTCCCTGAGAATTTCCCAGAAAGCCAAGACCCTGGTGTGGACCCTTACCTCAGTGTAGAGCAGAAATCGCACAAGACCCTCACACAGCTTCTCCAAGTCTCTGCGGGACAGTTTCGGCCCACCCAGCCCGAGCCCAGCAGTGGAACCTGGCCCGCCCTGCCCGAGCTGGGCCTGGAGCAGCCTCTCCCATTCCCCCCGCAGAGTGAGGGCTGAAGAGATAACCTTAAGGGCCATCTCTCCATCAGCCAAGCCCATCTCCAACCAGCCGTCCACCACCACCCGTGTGCAGTCTGCATTAGTGTCCACAGAGTTAGCCACCAGCAGCAGGGCCTACAGGCAGAGACCATAGCAAAATCAGAGATACCAAATGACCATCAGGAAAGGTTCAGTTATTCAAGTTCAGTTGAGAAGTTCAGTGTGCATCACTTTCACTGACCTGCAAGCCTGGAACCCGAACACAGTTTGAGACATAAGGCTTATTTGTTTCTAATAAAGTTACAAAAGCCAGCAACTGGTGTCTGTTGCTCTGCCCTTTATCAGCACCTATAAAGAGAGTAAAATAATAATGAGGGAGATAGATTAGGAAACAGAAATGTTGTACGATTTTTCTTGTAAACAGCAATGGATGTACCAAACTCGCTGGACTCCAGCTCAGGTACGTGCAGAACTTCAGGGTCACTGGCAAACACACTGGTAGGGTGAATCACAACACCTTGCTTACTGCGTGTGTGGAACACCTAACACAAAAAAGATGCAAAAATGTCTAAAAACTGTGCAGGCACATTTATAAATAAGTGACATTGGTTGTTTGCATTATATAGCCATTACCTGATCAGAGTCTTTGCGTGTTGCGTTGTGTTCGTCCGGTATGGCCATCTGTGGGTAGAGTCCACGGCACAGCACCAGTTTGAGCAGAGCCTGTTGCCGTGACGACAGAGCAGCACTTGCGTATGCAGCTTCCTGAAGCTCGTTTACATTGTGACGCAATTTGAACTTTACTTCCTGTAAGAACCATGCAACCAATCAGCTTACAGAATAGCAGTAGAAACACCATGGAATAATTCCTGATTATGATTTTGCTAAACAGACTTTTTTGTTAGGCTTGTTCAGGTCTGTTCATTTGGGCTGGAGCTGAACAATTCAGAACACTGATCCACTGAGATTGAAACTGAATAGCACAGTCTATACAATACATGGTAAATGTATTGTATAGAAGAATACAGTACGAAAGAATACAGTACGAAATCAATGAAGAACAATCAATTTGTTTTTGTGAATGTAGTAACCGATAATTCTAATCTTTCTACCTGTCTTTTCTCTCCCATTCTGCTAAATTAAGAAGCATTTTCTATATAAGTCACCTGTATGTCCACCGTTTGTTCATCATTATTTTTCCTCTTCTTGTTTGAGCCCGTTTTCTCATCATCTGACCCAGAAGAGGCGTCTCCCTCCAATCCCTCCTCCAGACGCAGAACTTTCCTCTTTGTATTTTCTTGGAGCTCATGGTCCCGTTTCAGCTGGTGAAGCTTCTGTCTCTCGGTCAGTCTCTCCCTGCGTCGGGCTCGATCCTGTTTTTCCGTCTTGCCGCCGGTATCAGCCTCCAGTAAACCGTGAGTCCGCAGCAGTTCCTGTAGGAAACCAGAAGACATGGGAATGATCTCAAAGTTTATTTTGTAAAATTTTAAAGTTTGTTTTTATATGAATGACTGAACAAGGAAGAAAAGCAACCAATAGGAGTCCAACATATATGGAAATGCCTTCAAAACATTTTAATAAACTTAAATGAAGTTTTTCTCTTTTTTTAGGTTGATACCCACAACCTTTGCACTGCTAACAGAATGCTCTACCAATTGAGCTATATATAAGTATGTAATTATAAAAAGAAAGCTTTTCAATATATCCCACCCTTTCAACTTCCTTTTTTCATTACAAACTGCTTCAAGACAAAAAAGTAAATGTTGTTTGTCAAGAGACTCGTCAAGACATTCTCTGACAGTAATTATTAAAGCAAAGACACTGACTTTAAACTGTCGTCTTAGGTTGACCATCTCATACAGCCTTTGTTCCTCCAGCCCTCTTCTTCTACACCACTTCCTGGAGCCACCTCCTCTGTCTGCCTTCACCTGAGTACACAGACACATCACTAAATACACCAACACTGACACACAGTCATACAGTCAGAGGCTGAAGACTGACCTGCACCCACGCGTTAAAGGTGTTCAGAAGGGTAAAGGGGTCTCCCTGGTCGCTTTGCAGGGGCTGGCGAGCTGTGGAGCAGTCAGGGTTGTGCTGAGCACTGCGTAAAAATGGAGACTGAACACTCAGTGCGGCGGCAACCGTTAACACCGGCTCCACCAGGTTAAAGACTGAACCCAAAACCAGCATTTTGCCTGAAACACACAAGCAAAAACATGTTTATAACACATGTAATTAACTAAATTAAGTTTTTTTAAAATAGAAAACTGTAAAATTAAAGGCAATTTCTAAACTTGAAGATGTAAATGGCCCTTGACTGACTATGTATTTCAGGTGGCTATGGTTGCTAAGGTGTTGTTAGAGTGTTTTGGCCAGTTACTAGGAACTAGAGGCCAAGGCTAACTCAGATATTTTGGTTCCTTACCAATGACCACATCCACAGGCAGCTGAGCCAGCAGCCTGCCTATGGAAGTGAGCTCTCCATGTTCATCTAGCGCCCCCTGTTCTCTCAAATATGTCACTGCAGTCTGAATACTGGAGGCAGGTGGTGGGTCTATGAAGATGAAAGCACGAGGATCTCCCAGACCCATACTCTTCATCTGCAGAAACATAACACACTTTAATCACAATGTGCTTCAAAAAGATAAGTGCACATGAGGGTAATATTAACACCAGGCAAAATTACACATTATTCCCTAAATGGATTACAGTAACCTAAAAACAGTGCACACTGATGATATGTTAAATGTTCTCAGTGTCACAACATTTTTATTCCAGCCAAATAAAGGACTTTTTAATTTTGGTTCAAATGGGCCATCGTTCTGCCCAGGTAAGTGGCAACCTTCACAACATACTATTTTTTCTTTCCTTTTTTAATACCATGTCAGCTTCTGTTGCTGTTTTCTTGGTAAAAGCCAGTTTTAATTATGCAAAATTATGCTTTTGGTTCAACCAATGGTGCGTAAGGGGAGGGATCTAGATGTGAGGCTTCGCACCTGCAGCACGAGGGAGTCCAGTGCCACCCTGTGGATCTCAGGAACAGGATATGGAGCAAAAGCATCATAATCTGACTCAGAGTAGAGTCTGTAACAGACTCCCGGCCCGGTTCTGCCTGCACGTCCTTTCCGCTGTTCTGAACTGGCCCTACTAATCCAGAACTCCTGCAGTCTCTGCATCTTTGCCTTCGGGTCAAAACTCATCTCCTTCACTTTGCCTGCCAGAAAACATTAGTACTGAGAATACAGCCTGATAGATTCTGCTTTATATATATATATATATGCATACAAAACACACACACACTTACATACATATAACACATACATATAATATATAAAGAATATGCAATATAATATAATTTAAAGTTATAATTATATATTATATTATAATTATATAATTATATTATATAAAGCCAAACTAAGTACCTGAATCAACCACAAAGCGCACTCCATCAATAGTTACTGAAGTCTCAGCAATATTGGTAGAAATTATGCATTTTCTCACTCCTGGTGGTGCAATGTCAAACACCTGATGGGGTTAAATACAAATGAAACACAGCCATTTATAAATTTTATAAAGCAAAAATAACTGAATATACTTCAGGACCTAAAGATAGGGTTAGGAAAAAAATAAGTGTCAATCTGTATTATTATTATTTATCTATGCGTTATATATAATGTAAATATTCAATGCAGATTCTGATGCTTTGCTTGAATGCTCAGACCTTATCCTGCTGGGCCAGTGAGAGTGTGCTGTGCAGAGGAAGGACGATCCAGCGCTGGGTGTGTGTGGCATAGGTCTGGCAGGCCTCCTGGATGGTAGAGATCTCAGCCACTCCACTGAGGAAGAGTAACAGGTCTCCCCTCTCTTCCGGAGGATATCTCTGATCAATGCCCTGCAGCACACGCAGGTATGGCCGGGGGTCCAGCTTCTCTGAGCGGGACACCTGCTCTTCTGGAGGAATGGGCTGGTAAATCACCTACACAGATCAACAAAATAAAACAGGGAAAAATAAAGAGAGTAAAAAAAGTAATACATGACGTATACCATTAAATTTGATTATATTTATTATAATCTATGAGAAGATTTTATTTGACATTTAAATTAAAAATTTTTGTCAACAGTTTCTTGTGTGTATTTTACCTTTAAAATAAATTACAGTCTGTGTTCAAACATTATGCAATGCAAAAATAATAAATTTTAAATGGAATTTACAATGTTTAAATATGTTTAAATATTTTGAGGTGCAGTAAACGTTTGGCAGAACATTGGCAGAACACAATCCAGTACAATAACAATACATGGAAATGTAAATACATTTAGTATGAATGGATAGTATGGATATTAAACACACTAATACGCTGTGAACACCTTACCTGAATAGGGAAGAGTCTACCTGGTACCTGCAGAACAGGTGCATTATTGAAATAGTTAGAAAAGAGTTTAATGTTGATGGTGGCTGACATGAGGACCAGCCGCAGATCTGGCCGCAGGGGCAGGAGTGACCGCAGGACCCCCAGCAGAAAGTCACAGTGCAGGTGTCTCTCATGCACTTCATCCACGATTATCACCTGGTACTGGCCCAGTGAAGCATCCTGCTGGATCTGCCTGAGCAGGAGACCCTCGGTCAGGAACAGGAGTTTTGTAGCCGTGGTGCGGCTGGTCTCGAAGCGGATTTGGTATCCAACCTGAAGGGTGGACATTCAAGGCAAGCAAGTTGGGTAATGATATAATTTTCTCCTTTTATTTCAGGGTAAATAAGACCCTGATTGTGATTTTTTAAATGAGATTCACACAATTGGAGATTGCTTTAAATGGTTATTATTGCTCATTTGTTAAATTAGATTCATTTGTTCATTTCATTTATCATCTCAATTAAATAAATTATGATTTAGATAACTTCTGTAGTCTTTCATAAGAAAAAAACCCCATTAAACATACTGAATAACACAATCCTCTCACCTTGGAGCCGTACTGGTTGAGGCTCTCAAAGCTAACTCTCTTGGCCAATGAGATGCAAGCAATGCGGCGCGGTTGAGTACAGGCTATGTGGTTGAACCCTGAAGCCATCAGGTACTGGGGCACCTGTGTGGACTTTCCACACCCCGTGTCTCCAGCCACCACCACCACAGGATGGGTCCTCACTAGCTCCACGATTCTGTCATGATACTGGAAGATGGGAAGGCTCCTCTGTTCCCTTCTTAACTTGGCGAGCTTACTAAAACTCTGCTTCTGGTTGAAATCTAGGAAATGTAGAAGGGCAAGGCGGCAGTCTGTGATCTCCTGGCTGCCCGGACCTGAGCTCTGTCTGTGACTCTTGTGATCTGATCGACCCAGACGGTCTTCTATATCTTTACTGCACACTGAAATGTTGATCTTGTATCTGGCGTCATAGTCCTTTGGAAGCCCCAGATCTACTGATTGAGATTTCTTACTGTGTTTTTTCTCGTGTGTTTCATGCCTGCTGGACTTAGATCCTGACATCTCTCTCTTGGCTTTAAACCTTTGGAAGCGCTCGAAAAAGGTCCAAAACTCTTTGTGTTCTGCACTGCCCGTCTGGATGTAGTCATGCTGGCGGAAAAATATCTCATCCAGTTGTCCTCGACACTGAGGACTGTCCCAGTCCCAGCTCTGCCTCTTCTCTCGCTCGTGGGACATCTTTAATAATATGCCATACCAGCAGTGAAAGCTGAAGTGTTTAGGTAGTTAAGTGGTAGATTAGCACTTAAATGCACCTTTCGTTTAGCAACATATATTTATATATTTAGAATTATATATGGATACACATATAGGATCTACATTCACATGTTCCCGAAACAGAGCAATGACGGAAGATTGACTTGGTGGGACCGTTTTCTGTCCATCAGTGTAAATAGTCCGTGTGTTGCGCAGTGCCACTGTATCGTTCCTACTAAGCAGTCAATGGTTTAAACTCTCGGCAGTTTTTTACGCTGAAAACCCCTTTACTTTATTACTTTTCTATCCCTTTTCCAAATAGCATTGTCTAGCAATTATTAAAACTTTATGTAGTATTTTTCACATAATTGAATATTTTTTTCTTAATTTCGCAAGTGTCGCTGGAAAAAAATTGTCTTAATGTCTAAAGATGTTTAACAAACAGGACGAATCAAGTAAAAGTATATGGACAGAATGTAGTAATTTTCTTGGTAAAACAACAATGCAATTAAAACACAACATAACACAATAATTCCACAATACTGACTAGAAAAACAGTTTATTTGATTGGGAAAAGTTCAGTGTATAAAACTACATCTGTGTTCCTAAATGTATTTATAGAATTATTAAAAGTAGTCCCTGAATCAAATTTTAAACACCCCAGACTGACAAAGACACAGAAGAATTTTCATATGCAAAAAAGGCTCCTTTCAAGTTTTTATGTTTGACTAAAACATTGCTTTAAAGTTATGGCATAATAAGGTACATTTTGCAATTATTGAATAACAATCAAATTAAAAAATGATTGACAGCAAGAGTCACRAAAGTTCACATTTGGCTGTGTTTAAAGCAGAAATACACACTCCATGAGAGGAAACAAAATGTACAGACCCACACAAAAAACCATTCACATTAAAAACAATACAGGGCTGAACTTCACATAAAGTATGTAGTTACTTTAAAAACAAGATCTTTAGAAAAAAGACATTTATTTACACATTTAAAAACAGAATTAAAGCCCATGTATAAAATATATATAACAGCTGTTGGACAAAGGCAAAACAGTAAAAAAGTCTATCTCTCAGTTTACCCAGACATAATAGGATGCAGATGTCAGCAGAGCTGTGCTGGGTTATTTTGGTGTAGGTCAATATTACCTTATTTGTGACCTTACACACCAAAACTCTCTATAAAACAGTCCATCATAATCCACAGATTACACCCCTGTCTTCTCTTTGATCCAGGCCCGGAATTTTGGGACTGTTGTATAGATTCCTGGCTTGTTTTTGCGGGCACATCCGTCTCCCCAGCTTACCACTCCAGCCAAGTACATGCGATCATTCGCCAGGTAAGTCATAGGACCACCTGAGTCACCCTGGTAAAGGAGAAATAAGGTTTTAGTCAACAATCTGGTCTGTGTTGGAGGCTCTACTTTCATTTGTGCCAACACACTAGATTCTGTGGGCAGCTGTTCTAGCATTTTAAAAGGTATATTAAACACACCTGGCAAGCGTCCACTCCCCCTGTCAGAACACCAGCGCATGTCATGCGAGAGGTTATCTGCCCGTTCATTAGCTTATCGCACACTGTGCTGTTGATGATGCGAACCTGTGCCTTCTGCAACACAGTTGCTCCACTGCCTGTGATAAACACACAGATTCCTCTACATTATTTAGTCCAAATAATCAATAAAAAAAACTTTAAGAAAATTGTAATTTTCTAATAACAGATATAAATATGGACGATTATAATTGTTTAAAACAAAAACAAATGTCAAACATTTAAGCCAACAACTTCAGTTTAACATATATACATAAATAAAGCATTTTTAGAATCCTTATTAACTTTGAAGATTTCCTGCATTTGTAAACAAACATATCACAATGTAACAAATCTTCAACCTCCTAAAAAATTCAATTTAATGTTTTTAATTCATGTCTTTCTTTGATTGGTCACCAACCCCCTTCTCTTGTTGCACCCCAGCCAGTGATGGTGACAGTTGAGCCGGTGGAGTAAACATCAGTAGCTGCAGGGAGGCAAATGGGTTTAATGGTGTCGCTAAAGGTCACTGGTGACTCCAGCTCCATCAGAGCAATGTCATAGTCATATGTGTAGGCGTTGTAGGATGGGTGAGCAATGATCTGCTTTATGTTCCTCCTGGTTGCTGTCTGCTTGGCTTTCTGGGTGTGGAGACCCAGATACGCTTCCCACGTGCCTGGCTGAGAATACCTGAGAAATCATCCAATATACAGATAAACCTTTTCCTTTTCACAGGGCTGTAATGAGAACATCTCAAAGGACATTACATTTTAACTTTTGAGTAGCCCCTAAACTATTCTGGTATCTAAGCCTTATTTATATCAAACCAATATAAGATACTACTAATTACACTTTCTTGCTGACACCCGTTTTCTTTATTAAGTGTTAAAGTGGGACACAATGTATTATTGCATAAAAAGAATGCTACTGCATTAAATTTACCCAAAGTCACAATTACCCTAATATCACAATGAATCAACTTAAGTCATTCAGTTTTACAATTACAAATATTGTTATGACAGAATTTATTTTTGGTGTGAACTATATGAATAGCTTTTGGGGCCACTGTACTGTAAATAATGCAGATTGTAAAAAAAAAGTTCCCCATTATTAGAAATTGTTTTCTTTTCCTGACTTAAACACATTTTAAACCAATTTAAAAATGTAGCTTGATGGAGAAAAGTGCACCTGGTTTTGACGTCATCTTGTACGCAGTGGGCGGCAGTCACGAGCCAGCGTTCATTGATGATTGATGCACCACAAACGTGGGCCACATTTTTAATGTGGAGGCTGACCTGCCATGGAAACTCGCCCTCCACGGCATCCTGCCCACCCACGATACGAGACAACTTAAAAGCTTTCTTGCCACATTCTAGAAGAAAAGAAAGTGGACATGCAGAAAGTTACATAACGCTACATGTGTTCTGTGTTGACAAACAGATGTTGTGAATGAGACGCACTGCAGTTGGCCTCGTCAGAACCGTCGCCGCAGTCGTCCTGCCCGTCACACTCAGGGTTCTGTTTGCTGATACATTTGCTGTTACTGCATGGAAACGTTGAGGCC
>JBAJNP010001242.1:0-65735 GCA_036877545.1 Yasuhikotakia modesta
ACTGTATGCTAAAACACACAACAACCAATCAACCCGAAAGACATTTAGTGCAACTGAGAAAATTACTTATTGATATTATTGATTATGCATTAATTATAATATAGAGTCTATTGGGGTAATTAGCATTGCTAATTAGAGGTTGAAGGGTCAATTTCAGATTGTTATTAGTTTGGACCCCCGTAGGGCAAGAGTACTGCTTGAGTACTAAAGA
The DNA here is from genome assembly GCA_036877545.1 of Yasuhikotakia modesta. NCBI lineage: Eukaryota > Metazoa > Chordata > Actinopteri > Cypriniformes > Botiidae > Yasuhikotakia > Yasuhikotakia modesta. The sequence continues at coordinate 212 of JBAJNP010001242.1, forward strand.
TCAGTATTTAATAGTAGTATTTAAATACTAAAGTTAGTATTTTGATTCTACACCATTATTCATTTTTAACACTTATTATATTCCCTCCTAAATAATAATGGATAAAAAAAACTTGATCTTGTAGAAAAACAATAAACTTGTAGATTAAAATATTCCCTCATAAAAAGGTAAAAATTTCCTGTTTGTGGTCCTGTAGCTTAATGGGTATTTCATTGCATTAGCAGCACAAAGGTTGTGGGTTCAATCCACAGGAAACACACATACCGATTAAATGTATCCTGAATTATTATTGCTAGCGAAAGCACACATGTAAATAAATGTAAATGTAATGTAAAATGCAAATTTCCTGATTGACCTAGTAAAAAACAAACATGTGATCCTGTCTCCCAAACCTCTGTTGACACACATAAAACATTTCCTGATAATATTTCTCATTTTTGACACCAATAAACCATCATATCAAATTATCAAACCAACATCTATGCTGGTAAACAAAACAATGCAAATGTGAAATAAATGTGCAAAGGCATAAATCTACAAAGCTACTTTTTCCCACCTGAAAACACTGCAGCAGGATGCCTGAGTAAAAGTAGATTTTAGGGGACTGTTTAAACTGTGCTTAAAGCATTTTGTGGCCATTAAGAGAGTTGAGACAGACTGTGTGTTCACACTGACCATGCAGATGACATTGGAGATGGTTAAACAGAGGGATGGACAGACGGTCTGTGTTTGTTTATAGAGAGGAAGCTGGAAGACGACGACACCCAGGGGAACGTGGGTAAATCAGGCTAATAACAGGACCTCTCTCACCCACCCCCACCAGTCAGCTTGTCTGATGAGTGCTTAACAAACGCAGCACAATACTGACTCTCCTCACCAGATTTACACACTCAAAGCCAAACCAGAGCCGAGACAAAGAAAAGACACCCTGCAAAATTGTCTGCGCTTGTGCAATTAAAGAAATACATTTGTCAATCAGACACCATTGTTTGGACTCTTCTTTTTTTTAATTTTCATTTCTGGGCTGCTGAAAAACGTAGATTAAAAAGAATAATGAGCGTGACAGGATAAGATCTGCGCACTTTAATGGCCGTGAACAGATTCTTCATTGAGGTGAAATGGAACATGAATAAAAAGAGGCTTTTGTGAATTGCTCATGCCGTGGTAAACAGGAAATGGATTCTGCTAGAATTTCTATTCACGTGTGCCATCAGGTGTTAAAAGGCAATTACAGATGGCTGACAGAATGCGAGGTGACTTATCTATTAATCAGAGAGTCGGGCAGGCAAATCCCACTATCCCTCAACACACACACACCCACATATACATACATACATACATACACACACACACACACAGACAGGACAGACTCACAGGAAATGTGACAGAGTCAAACGCATGCACAAAAGACCCTAACCACAGAACCCCCCCAGAGATGGTGGGGGAGGAAGAACCATTTTCATAAATCAATATCAAGTGCCTGGCAAGCCAGAGACCTGATGATGAGGCCTCCATCTTCCTTCCTTGTGTCCTCTGGCACTATTTTTGTGTGTGTGTGTGTGTGAGTGTGTATATGTAAGAGTGTATGTTTGTGTGTGTGTCTGTGTGTGTGTGTGAGAGAGAGAGAGTGTGTATGTGTGTGTTGTGGGGGCACTGTTGGGTAACTTGGGGTGCTGCCATTTCTTCAGCCAAATATCAGCATGGCTCTCAATACAGCTTTCACTGCCTTCATAGACACCTTACTAGTGCTCACGCCTCTCTCTCTGTCTCACACTCTCTATATCTCTCACTGTCTTTTGTACTTTATCTGACCTCTTACTTCTCTGTAATATTTCAGTAAGTTAACTAAGATTTTTATTTATTTCGCCCATGACGCCAGTGTGTTGTTTTGCTTTTTGTTTTTTTTACAGTTTCAATCATTGTTGAATCTCTGTAATATTCTATAGCCTTTATGCAAGTCTGTGTCTGATTTTCCTGCCTGTTGGATCACCCATCAGATGACAATCGTCAAATAGCTTAGAAAAGGAACAGTACAATTTTTACAACAAGCCAGATGATTTGAGGTATTACTAATCTAAAGTCTGTAGTCTGTATTTTCAAGACTTACTTACGGTTCAGAAATAGAACAATCCTCCAAGCCCAAAGATGAAAAACAGCATAATAGTGATTCTAGCCCTAGCATGCACCCCTAATTAGACACAGTCACATTTTATTATACAGATTGCTGAATCTTTTGTGTTCATGCTATGTGTTAGTAGCACTTGTAAGTCACTTTTGTGCCACAAAACTTCTCTGCAATGCTTTTTAAATACAGGCAAGAGAGTTAGAAAAATAAGTTTAGAAAAAATAAGAATTTCTAAAAATATTCAGGAAAAAAAATGAAACTGAGGCCAAACTGTGGTTACCATGGTGAGAAGATCACCCTAAAAAACAAGGTAACGTCAAAACATTCCCTCATAATATAAATAAGAGAGAAAATGTTTCAATATACTATATCACTTTCTCATTTGCACAGATTTTATGTATAGAGTTTATATAGCTGCACAGTACAGTCTCAAAATAATGACCCTGGGTCTACGCTTTAACAGATCTAACAATTTTTTATATACTGTCTCTTTGCACAGATAAATAAACCCTGAGTTCTTCTGAATTGGCTATTTTCAAGGACAGAAAGGCAAAACTCCTTTATTAGATGAAGTATTTTCCATTTCCCCTTTCGCCGGATGGTGTGTCTTCATTGACTGTTGTGTCGTGAACCGTGAGGAAGAATATTACAATCGTACATCACAGAACCAAACACACAGAGCACAAAAACCTACAGTGTGCAACCCCCCAGTCAACACAACACAATCCACAATATGTTTGCCATGAAGTCTTCAATCTACCTCAAAAAAATAAGAGCATGGGATATAATTCAATTTATAAAAAAAGATCTCTCTTAGAAGAAGCGAACGCAATGTGGACTTTATGTGCTTGACTTTATGAAATATTAATTATAGGGAGGAAACTCATCAATAATACAGATGCTCTATGTTTCTGGTTTGTACAAGCTGATCCGATTTGCTTTCAATTGCCTCTGTTCAAAGCCACATTTTTCAATGAACTGAACACAGAGTCATCGAGTTCTTAACCTGCCGGACCCTGAGAAACTGCCTAAGTGAGCCTGACAGAGGAGAGCAGAGGATTCTGGGAGTTTTCATCACCTATGAGAGAAGCACCAAGGCGTAACGGCTTAGCAGAAGTGCAGAGGGGGCGGCGGGAGGAAATGATACAGAAAAATGTCAGGAGATCTGTGAAGGAGAGGTGGAGTGAGACTGCGACTGAGAAGAGAAATTAGTGCGTGAGGGAGGAGGAGGTGAGAAAAAAAATGATTAGGGATTGTGGGTTTTTTTGGTTTAGGAGCTTAAAGAAAGATGAAAGATTCTCGGCGCATCCCCAAGAGCAATGCAGAAAACCAAACGAGCAAGACAAAGGAAAAGAGCAAGTGTGGCGCAAAGGATCATGGGTAACGAAGATTCACACAAACGAGCTATAGTCAGGTCTCTGGCACAATTTTTAAAACCTCTGGCAAAACTGTCAGACTTGGCACGAGTCAAACCCGCCTGCCAGATGCTGATTAAGGGATTGTGTGGTGTGAAGACAATTCAGAGCCGAATACAATACGTAGGGGACCAGAATAAACACAAATGAATGGTTTCAATGTTTAGAGCAACCGTTAGCTGGTTTTTCACACACAATAACACACTGGTGCTTGTCACTCAAAGGAAATAGACACAACTGATATTAGCTCCACTGGGACGCTCTGTTGTTGCCTGGAGGTGTACAACATGATTAATACAATGACAACGTCTCAGAAATAACGTTTGGTTTTACCCTAAGGGAGCACAAGATTAACCTGTGCAAGGACGACACCCAACATTTGCATCAATACAAAAGGTCAAACAATCAATCCCGATACAGATGATCAGAGATTCACCACTGATATCTGACACAGGTTCTCTCAGGAAGTGATCTCAGGAGACAACGAAACAGTTACAACAGTGCAACGCAAACGCTGCAAAAAATGATGTCAGTTTGGGTTCAAAAGCATCTTGATAACAGGAGGCCCCCTGATAAAATCGCCTAATAGATGGGAATGAGCATTGACAACCACAGGAGAGGCAGAAAGATGAGGAGACACAATGACAGGATACATACTTTGAACTCCGATAACTGTCAGTCACTGAAGGCAACAGTGGGGAATACAGAGCAGCTAGCTCTGATGCTACGATCATTTCGACTGACAGTAAAACGACAATGGCAGTCAACTAATCCGCCAATCTAAATGTTCACAGCCTCCTGAGCAAAAAGAAAAAAGAAATGTCCCAATAAAACAACAGAAGCAGGGTAACAGAAAAGCTGTGTGTTGTGTATTTACAGAGGCACAATAGGAAAACTGTGAGAGGTGGAGGGATTTGTTTGTCTTTTGCTTTGCCGGTTGCCTGGCTGTTGTTTTGTCTGCTGTGGTGTGAGGTCTGTTGTTGAAACGCAATGGTGTCAATGAGTCACAGGAACGTATGGTACGGATGTGGCACCTCGCGAGCCTCTGGAACTGATTAGCCTGTGGGTGAGAGCGTGCGTTGGAGTCTCTGGGCATCAGAGCGAAGGATTCGATTTTAAAATCCGCCTGCACATTATTGGTGCCAATAGGCAGAGGTTCAAGAGATGTGTTTTAGAACTGGCTCATTAAATTCTTCGGATCAGAAACAGCTTGAGAAAACCAGCGGAATACTGAAAGAAGATTGATAAGTGCCTCGTACAAAATTAGAGTAGAGTAGAGACTTAATGCAAATCTTCATACCAAAAAGGGATAATTTCATATAACTGCACAGCATGTACCTAAAATAAAGACATTAAGCTAAACTTAACTAAGATAAGATAACACATCATGAAAACAGCTTACATTACTCAATTCTTTCTACGCAGATAATGTCCACAAAATTTAAACTAAACGGGTACCTTCACATATAAATTTGTTGTTACCTTGAATCAAACATGCAAATCATTTCTGTTTAATGTATTCCCTGTTTCTATGGCAACCAGAAGACCACCATATAATGGCACCACATTTTGTAAAATCTAGTACAAAAAGATTTCAAGGTTCACCAAAGTTTTTTGTCACTTTTCAAAGTCACTTTTAGTACAAAATTATTTTTGTTTTAAAAAGTTTTTGTCACTTTTCAAAGTCACCTTTTGTACAAAAAGTGACTTTGAAAAGTGACAAAAAAACTTTTTGGTGAACCTTGAAAGGTTTTGGAAAACCTTTTTGTACTACATTTTACAAAATTGACAGAAAAGTGACAAAAAACCTTGATAATTCTTGATTTCTGTGTAAACATGTTTTATGCACATTTATGTTTGTATACATATTAAAATTTTGACACACAATACGTTTGGGTTTTCGAACCTTCTGCAGAAAGAGGACAATCCTCTTCACCATCTCTGCTCTCTGCTCCTCCAGACTGAAGATGGTTCGAGGGGTGCGGATGAACACTTTGGTTTTGCCGTAGGCCACGTCATGCTCGAACCCACAACCCTGCAGCAAACGTTTCACTGCCTCCTTATCTGACGGAAGATCGTGGTTGGGCCAGGTGAACTCAGAGATCATTTTATATCTGACAGAATAACAGGGAAGAGGATTATTAGAGCTGGAAAAAAGTGCGGGAAAATAAGAGACTTGAAGCAATTGAAAGAAATGAGTAAATATATATATTGAGACGAGGACATAAAACATTATTTATCCAGCTTGGATAAACAGTATCCAGCTTTGATCTAAGTAGTACATTATATTCTATGCACAGAGACGCAAAACATTCTGGGAGTGCTGTTCACATCACATTCTCAACCACACATTATCTACTGTGACTTTCTCTGAAGTGACAGAAAATCGGGTGTTGAATCTCATTAACTCATTAAATCCATGGCAGGAGATTTTCTAAGATGCAGTGCATTTAGAGAGACATCATTTGCAACAAGTATGGCTACCTGTGTTTCAATAACTAATTTCATCCCTAAGTATAGCAAGACTTGAGACTTGAGATTACGGTTTGGCTGCAATTTCGTCAAAGTGTTTGTGCTCAAGGATCCTGGTAATAAAAAAAGCACACAGCAAGGAACCATCTTAGAAATGTTCAAGGCTATTGAGAAACATCTTCCTTACACTAAAACCAGCTTGTGCGTCAATGTTACATAAAACACTTCAGGGTGCATAACACTTGGTCATGACAGTACTCCAAAAACTGACAGCTTTCAGACACCCTGAGGTTGTGTAAGACCGTCGTGATCTTATCGATCAATCTGTCCTTTCTGATGACATTAGCAGTTGAATGTCTCACGCAAGCTGTCACAACAGTGATGACCACAAAAAGCGACAATTCGTGTGGTGAAAACGTTCACAAATGGCAACTCAAACCTAAATGACAGCTGAATTCTTAAAACATAAAGAGAGCAATACAATGGTCACCTCTGAAGAAACCGTGGATAAGTCTGACGGTTAGCAAAGCCAGCTCTTCGCACCCGGACGTTCTCCAGTAGGCCCAGGTACTCCACCTGGTGCTTGCAGCGCTCGTGTTCGAATAGGAGTGGAGATTTAACATCGTTTGGCTTGATGCATCGCACATAGTACGGCTCCTAAACACAGCAACGAAAGATGAGCACTTCCTGTATTGTATTATGCTAGCAATGCCCACACACACACACATATTTACCTTGCTGGCCAGGTTCTCCACCAGAGAGATCATGGAGTTTTTGAAGAGCGTGGCAGCCGTCAGGGGTCGCTTGGTGACCTCGGTGATGCTCAGCTTGCCCTCGGGCCACATGGCTTTCAACACAGGGTTCGAGCTGTGAAACACAGGGAAGCAGAAGGACAGATGTAAGTCACAGGCATCATGTGACATCTGTCAGGAATATGATTGTTTACTAAAACTGACCTGTTGTAAAGAAGCCTCTTAAAATCCTGAAACAAAGTGTCTTTGTTTTTGTCAATGAAGCCCACAACTGAGTATCTGTAAGATTAAACAAAGGATTCCCAGAACAGTTTAACAGACATTCATGCCCAAAAATGAAGCCATTACATTTTGACTGTGTTGACAAATTAATGCTTCAAATCGACTCACAAATCTTAAGTCTTAAAATAAGATGCTTCTACAAATGAAGCTAGGATTGGATCATGTATTTATAACAGCTTTCACACTGATCTAAATTTAAGTGTAATAGTAAATGTTAAAGTCTCCTTGGAGACCAGCGGTATTATATCTGTGACACAAAGACAGCTCTGTGGCTCTGGTCCTTAATAGAGAATATAATTTTAGTTATCCTTCCTTCACGCCCTTGTCTGTCTCTCTCTCTCTCACACACACACACACACACACACACAAGCCTAAACATCAACACAGGTTTTTTAGCACAATGTCACATCACACTTACACCCACAGAATTTTTTGGAAAACTGACAGCTTGCAATCTGGCAAAACATGAAGTGTCAACATAAAAACTCCACTCAAATTTGCAGTAAACATTTTTGGAGCCACGATTTGACTGTTTTCAGTGACTAATTCACTTCTGTCACTCAAATAATACATACAAAACCTTTTCAAACCTGATTTGTGCAGAAGAACAGGGATAAATCTTTTAGTTAAGCCTTCACTGGAATATTAACAGTGCCCGTGGCCTCACACTGTGTCCTAACAATGTGTGACAACAATGCGACAAAGTTTCAACATGTCAATATGACTGTCCACACTAAACTCTACACAGAAACATCTGTGCAACATGACAATTAGAAGACATTTGATGCTTAATATATCTGATGTTTAATGAATCCTGACAAAGAGATTTCACGATGGGAGGGGCTACCCAGCACCACACCACAGAAAGTAGCCAATGAAATGTCCTGTTGATTATTGCTGGCCAAGGTTGTTTAGGAGAAAACCTCATAATTTACTTGGAAGAAAGTAAGTTAGGACACAACGTTACGACCCCAAACACGCCTCCTGCGACGTTACTTACGCAACATCTCCTGCATAATGCCGTATGCGGAAGTCTCGGTCAAACTCCAGGTTTTTGTCAGTGGGGGAAAGCTGTGGAGAGAGAAACAGGAAATTAGGGTGTTTTTTCTGGAACTGTTGTAAAGTTAACGCAGTTTTTTCGGAGATTATATGCTCTCCGCTAAGACTGAAGGCAGGGAACGCAGTGCAGTAAACAATCCTGTGAAGGAACAGCGGTGTCAGAGGAAGACGGCTCAAAGGCTGGGAGGGGTACCTAAATAAATCTGTGCATATGAAAGATAGATGAGATGCGCCTCTATCCAGCATAACACAGCGGCTCTGAAGGGATGTTAAAAAAGTTCAGGGAGAGAGAGAGGAAAAGAGAGAAAAATGCGCCTTTGGCGCTTAGAATGTTGAGCTCAAATAAATTGCAGTTATAAAACAGAAAGTTCAACATTCTGATTGGATGAGCTGCGTCTTGCATCAAGCGTCAATCATGCGTCAAGTTGCTTCATTGCTTGCCAACCATAAACACATAAACAGGTTAATGAAATATTCCTGGTAAAGCAATGGTTAATTCATAACATTATGATGATTCACCTATTAATAGATTAGTATAAAGTATTATTTATTAATAGAACCTAAACAGCTATGTTAAAACTGGGGCAGGCAATTTGGGAGACGTTAGCAATAGCAAGTTAGCTTTGTAAATTTAAGATATCACCATCACCAATGGAGGTATGCAAGTACATAGTTAAGTAGAACATCCTATCGTTGAATTCAGACCAAATACAATGATTGGACAATAATTTTATGGTCCTGCACCTTCCACATAAAAAAAAATTATATGTAAATATATTTAAACTGCTTAGTGGTTATTATCAAGATGTGAAGAGACTTAAAACCAGCATAATAATTTTTCAAATCAATAATTGTTTTTATTCAAGCAGACCTTGAATGTTAATATTCATATTCACACTTTTAAATACACATAAAAATGCCATTCATGTATAAAGTAATTAACTACACCAGTACGTGAAGCTACTGTTTTGCACAATTGAACACTGTTAAAAATGGTCTTTCAAAATGTGTTTAAGTTTCAGTTATCATGGCCAAATTCTTCTCCTGCTTGAGAAGTGTTTATATGCTGAATGAGGGCAGCTATGTGGTTATATAAGTCTCAGTGTCATTCACAAAACGCAGTAGCGACATCAAAGGCAAACAGCTTCAGCTCTCATTAAAATACAGAAGGATCCATTGCCTGAACCCAGACGCCCGTTCCTGCAGATTAAAGCGGGGCGGAACAATGGCACTCCATTGCCCTCCAGCCGCAAGCCCTCACATTCTTGCACACTGGATTAATTAAAGCACCACTATCAGTAAGTTTCCATGAGCTTTCGGTCTCCATTGTGGCAGACGCCAGCATCTTTGCTCAGCGTCTGGTGCCACTTTATGGGACTCTGTTTGGTCCGTGTGTGTGGTAATTTATTTCAACTGCAGTACGTACGGTATAAACCTCTGAGGGGATAGATGAGAAGCCTGATGCTCTACCAGAGAGGATGAAGTGAGGAACACTTCAACAGAAGTGGAGAAGACATCAGAATCATTTGAATGGACGTTTCAAAGTGTGTTGAGAAACCTCAAGCGTTTCCTCAACTGGAATCTGACAGATTTGTATTTAAGGGACACGTCTGAAAGGATGAAGGTTTCCCCTCATGACCACCTGAAGCTTTTGCGTGTCTAAATCGAGAGAACGATGGCCTTCAAAGCAACCAGATCAGCTTCTAAACGTTGCCTCAAAACCTCAGCAATCTCTTTCAGTCACGACCGGTGACACACGATGCCACATGTGTAAATTAAATAGGAATAAAAATAGAGCCACACACCAAATGCTATTATACAAGCCAAGTGCAGATAAAAAACAAAATAGAATTGAGTCACAGCAGGAGATAAAAAGGGTGGTCAGAACATTGAGGTTCCATCTCTAAATGTAGGACAATCCGAGTTCCAGCTTTCAAAGAGACAAGCTTATTCATCTTTTTTAATACAGAGAAATAAGAAGTTACTTAAGATCTATACAAAAGAAATTAGAATGCTTATGCAAGGATAGGGTTCGAACGCGCTACGTATCAAATATATGCATGAACCATAAATCCACAGACTCTGATTCTACCTGATCCAGGTTATATGCAAGTGTTTTATCGCCCAGACAGGTTTAATCCTGAATCCTGCTGGTCGCACAGATGTCTCCCCGCCCCCCTACCACCAGTTCTATTCGCACCCCCCAGGACCACACCATCCTGTCTAACACCTGAGCTTCTCATGATGGTACGCTGGTTAAGCAAACCAAATAAATGCTGCAGCCATGACAACTGCTACCAAAGACCAAAAGCTGCCCTTCATACATCACTGCAGCCAATAGCAGCCAGGCAGCCAGCTCACATGACTCTAGTTGAAACATAAATAGTTGAACTTGACTAAATTCAGTCACATTTTAGTTGAGCTGTATATAACCACGTTAAAGGATGAAAAGAAAGCATACAAAAACTGTGAAAACGCATTTGGGTTTAAAGCAGAAAAGGTTTTGGTCATTGCTTTGATGTCACAGACAGAGAATTAGGACTCATTAAACTTGGAAAGTAAAGTTTCAAGAAATATCTCAAAACTTGCAAGATTATGCATGTTAATGTATTGAGTCGTGAAATTACAATATTAAACCTACAATCTTGTTGGCTCTTAAAATACAAATCCAATGACGTGTCAACATACGTCGCAATACACATCGCATTCTCATCCTGCAATTATCTGGTAGCACACGTGTTAAACGTGTCGTGGCCGTTCACCCAGCATTGTGAAAACAACACAATTACTTCAGCTAAGAGGAAAACGAGTCAAGATCTCTGTCTAATGAACAGTTTCGTGGAACAGGAGGCCACAGAGGCTACGAGGCTCTTCACCGGGAAGAGAAATCAGCAGCTAATTGGCTGGTTGCAGTGGCCCAACGGTTCCTAAACTGAGAGCAGGAAAGCTTGATCAGATAATGAGGTTGCCGTCGTCCTCACACGACCAGGCAGCCACGTGCCCCCGCGGCCGCACCTGCACGCGGCACGTGCACAAAACAGGAAAAACAGGGTAAAGAGAAGATGAAGGAAGAAGGGAACGCAGTGGAGGAGGGTGCGAAGCCCTCGACGCGGAACGCCGGGCGACCGGCGCGAAAGCCTGTGTCAGCAAATAACGATAATTAAGAGCTGATGGGGAAAGATTTTTATAAAATGTCTGGAAGGATCAAAACCATTTTAAGGGTGTGATGAGGTTGTGAGAACACAAAGAGCCTGGAAGGCACATGGCGGATGAGGTAAACAAAACGATAAACAGAAACTAGAAGGTGAAAGTGGTGATAAACACCTTATTGAGATGGATATGGGAGCTCTAGGCTGGTCTGGGCAATGCATTTTCTGCTAGCATATAGTGTGTAAACGCTAATGAAAGGGACGCTGACAAACTCAAAAGCATTGAATCGCTATTGTAGCAATTACTGTAGATAGAAAGTGGTCTTTCTCAGTCATGTTCTGTGTAAATTGTTCTTCCGAGGTTTGGTATTGATGGAACAATAAAAAGGGCACAGAAAATGAAAAAGGTGAACTGAGAAAGGTGGAATTTGTCCGGTCAGGTTTGACTTAAAACCTTAAAATGAAATATATATGCCAGAGAGAGAATGCTGTGAAAAGCTTTTAAATTGTCAAGAAGGTGGTCAAAATAGCCATTTGTCATTTGAAACAATGACTTTAAGATTTCATACCATTAACCTGGATGAAATGGTTCAAAATAGAGTGAGTTTATAAAAAGTGTTTTGTTTGTTTGAGGTTATAAATTTCACATTCTTCCTCCCCACTGCAACCTGCGGGTGTTTTGCTCAACGGCCAGTATAGCTCCATACAGATCAGGGTCCATGTTTCCTGTCAAGACCAAATTCAGAGAAAAACTACAGGGGAAACACTGCCACAATTCATCTGCCAACTACTTCAAATCAACCGAGGGTAAAACTTTCCTTTTTAAACTGCAGAGAAAAGAGGCTAAAATCTTCAGTGAGGAATTCTCTGGAGTCTCTTGGTCACAGATTTTAACAAGCAACCATTTAATTATGCTGTGAAAGCAGTTTGCATATGTCACGTCTTGGAGAGGGGCCGTCTATCACCACAAACACGACTGGAAACATCTGAGAGGTGCCTGTGAAGAAGAAATTGTCACAGTCTTGTTTAAAAATGTGTTACCTATTACACACACACAAACACACACACTCTCAACAAACACAGAAGCTTCCCTCATCAAATATGTTAACCTGCTAACCTGTTCTTTTTCTCCTCATCCAGTCAGTCACATTTACGAGAATGGCCTACACAATAACTACAAATGCACAACTAAAAATACACAACACAACACTTTTTCTATAATTCTCTAATTTAATTGGTGTTTTTCGAGTAAATGAAGAAATTGAAAGGCAAAAAACTCAACATGCACAAAACCCTGGGCGCTTTGGAATGTTTTTAAAATGACTTTGTTAACAGATAGAGAATATACATTAAATAACTCTAATTTAATAATAGCACTATGGCAAACATGCTGTTGTACAGAATATGAGCACAGCTGCGATTCGTCCGTAGGCCCGAGGTTGCAGGAAATCAAGATATGACTTGATTAGCTGCATTTTAGACAAACGTAAATTACAAATAATGTGAAACAAACACACACGTGCAGACTGGCGCATGTCTGCGCACACCTGCCGGGAGAAGGACACATCATCTGTCTTTGCTGGGCTAACAGGTCTGAGATGCCTCCACATGGAGGAGTAATCCTCCGCATTACAAATGAGCTCGGAAGGACACTTATTATTCCTGCATCCAGGGAGATGTTTGATTATTCAAACAGTTTGACGGTGGCGGATTATCGTGGGGCAGACTGTGTCTGCTCTCACTCTCTCCTGCCCTTCCATACATGTGAATGCGGCATGTGTAAACCAAGCCGGGGGCAGATCCCGAGGCTGCTGGGATAAAATCGTACCCTCAGCACGGTCTGTGCCCACTTCACTGCAGGATTAACAGAGAAACCAGGCCTGAGCATATGAGCCTTTGATTTGCATCCTGGGTTATGTTTACAAGCCTTTCCACCTTATTTTGTTTCATTCCCTTTCCCTTTATTTTGAAAGCGCTGCCTTTTTCTATCTTTGTCTCGCTCTGTCTCCATCCATCACTCTTTCTCTCTTACTCCCTCTCCCTTTCTTACTTTTTGCCAAGGCTGGGAGACATCAGACTGACTAGCTTTCATTGGTTGCCAGTGACGTCATCAAAGGCTCAGAGGAGAGAAACATTAGAGGAAATTCACTTGCTGACTGTTATTGTCCCCTTGTGGTTATTGAGGGTAATACAATAACACAAACTCGTAGCACACTACTGTAGCATACTAACACTTTGTGTATTGTACAGTATGTGAATTTTCTGCACGCACAGAACACCCAGACAGACTGCATTTGACAAAATTTGTAGTAGACAGAACAAACTGCACTGGGTAATATATCCCACAATGCAATGCGCTTAATCTGACCTTCCCACACCACTGTGACAAATAAACAGAAAGTACCTGTAGCCCTGAGTAGCTCTGAGACTTACTTCATTTAATTTAAACATTAAAGCTGTAACCTTTTTGTTAACAATAAATCAGTTATTAAGCAAGTAAATAACAGTTCAGTGTTTACCCTGACAGTAAGTTTATAATAATAATAATATTGAATTTAAGCTCTGATTACCTAGAAAACAAGGTATTGAGAGAAATAAATTAACCTGTAATTTTATGCTTGAAACAGAGATGGCAGCAGAGAGGCAACGTTATAGGCTGCAGCTTTGAACCAGTTTGCAGAACATTGATAGTTTAAAAATGTATTTAAATGTAACAGCTTTAATACCTTGCGGCTGGTGTAGTGCGCGTGCTTCGCCAGCTTGCCGTTGAGCGCTTGCAGAAACATCTCATCTGTTACCTTCCCCACGTTCATACAGGCCTCATCCAGGACTGCAAAAATGCCCTTGTGCTGCTGTTCCACCAAATCCACGATGATCTGATTGTTGAAGTAGTCGATCTGTTTCAGGAACACACAAATGGTTTTATTGGACAGCTTTTTAAGTAAAGCCAGACAGAACCACGTAACAGGAGTTTCGCTGCAGTTAACGACAAACATAAATGAAGAAGCTGTGAATGATTGGTTGGGCAAACCATCAAACAAACGCACATGTTTCCAGGGGATGCCCTCTCGCTGATATTCCTCCTGCTCCTGTTTCAGCACCAGCTGAATAAAAAGCTGCTGAAGTTTCTCGTTGCAGTAGTTTATACAGAACTGCTCGAAGCTGGACAACACATTAAAACGTACAACATGAGATACGTGTGAGCCGAACGATACGACGCGAGACGTGTGGTGTGCGTTCTCACCTGTTGTTCTGAAAGATTTCAAAGCCGTAGATGTCCAGGACTCCAATGACTGTGTTTTTTCCGTGAACCCTGGCGTCGTAGTTTTTCACCTCAATGATGTCATTGATCCTTCCCACAATCCAGCAGAAAAGACGCTCATACATGGCCTGCAAAAGGGCACAAAATGGTGAAACAGCTTATTCGGATGACTAAAGGCACTGTGCTTTTTTTAGAATCCCATACATTAAAGCTACAATCTGAAAGTCAAGTCAAATAAAGCCAAACTGTCTTAATTATCTGACCCAACTGTTCACATTATAAATCACTATCATTAGTTTACTGTTGAAAATGAAGGAGAGGTAGCAAGACAGCCTTCATACCTTGGCCAAAGCATCACGACCATAACTGGCCTCCTGATCGGTGTGCTGTTTGTCAATGACATCACGACCGGTGGCCACAGTGCGGTACAGCAGGGCTTTCTCAACATTCTCATCTTTGGTTGACAGCAGATCTCCAATGACCGACAACACCTTAGAGTTCTCAATGAGAGTCACATCTCCATCGCTTCCAAACTTCAGATTCCCCTGGACAAAAAAAGAATGCAAAGATTAGACTTACGTTCCATTGGGACTCAAATTTCCTAAGCACTTCCAAGCACAAAGCACAGAAGCATGTCAACAAAAACAGGAAATACTGCACCAGATGCAAGATGGTGGCCAGGATTTTGTAGACGGTTTGAATCTCATCTGTGGTGAAGCCAATCACCTTCATGGCATCAGCAACAGCCTTAAAATCAGCGCTGTCATTTATAGACGACTGCGAGATCGGAAAGAAATCAGAGTGAGTTTTAGTTACATTAAAAATAGCTGATGGTTTTAGCATCCTGTTTAAAACATGCTGCTATAAATCTGGCTTCATGGCTAACAGCCAGTTGGTCCTCACCCAAATGTGGACTGACTATAAACCCCTTTTTTTAGCTGAAATAAATCAATTCTTTTGACTCGGACCTCCCATTAAACCTACCATTACTTTCGCATAAAATTTACAGCCAAGCAATTAAAACCTGAAAATTGCTTACACAGCATCTACAGCCCCTCATGTCTAAAAACTGTAGAGCAGCGCTGGAGTTGCTAATTGCTCTGGCATGCTGACGGCCAGCAGCTCCTGCCGAGCGATGCTGATTTCATACGGCAGGAACCGTTCGTAAACACCGTCGATGGACGGAGTGTGAAGTTTAGCCAGCGTGTGTGCTTTCAAAAGACTTGAGAACTAGCATCAAATGTTTAAAACCCTCCAGGCTGTTTGTTTCAAAGCTCTGTTAGCTCAACAATCCAGCCTGTTCCATGACGACACCTTGTTTGTTGCTATAAATTTGTTTTTGCTCCCACTCATTAAACTCCCTGCAGCGGCGATGGAACAGCACTCAGTAATTTTGAATCCTGACTCAACAGGCTAAACACATGAGAGCACTACACCAAAATCTGTAGTAAACATGTGTCCTCACGACCTTACAGTAGTCATTACTGTAACGCCACGCTGCAAGAACACACGTTTAAACCTGACAGCCAAACTAAAATAAGATGCTAATGTTTCCACTTGCGATTCCATCTGCAATGTTTTTCTTTGTCTTCATTCCCAAAGGAGGTTTCAGATCCTTTATGAGGCCTATAAATATCAGGCGAAATTTTCCATAGAGCGTTACATAAGTGACATTACAGCCCATAATAGTCTTAATTCGTTCGTGATGTAATACCTTTATTTGGCCTCCAACTTTAATATAGTTGTATGCTGTTGGGTCTCTTTGGATGTGAAGCGAGCGCAGCTGAACATCTGGAGCCCCTTTCACCAGCTGAAAAAATACACGCAAAAATACCGTCGACTTTTCCTGAAGGATCATTTTTTCAGCGTTGATACGGAGGAACATGCAAATTACAGTCTTTATAATAACGATCTGTGCAGCATTAGCAGGCAGACAAAGTAGTTTAACATCCTCTGATGGTTTAAACATGTTTTAAAGCACTAAGCCGTTATTTTTTTAGGGACAATATTAAAGTGGTGAACCAAAAAGCTTTGACTCTGCAGTCATAACCACACGTTCACATCTGTCTGCCGTGAATAATTGCAGGCTGTCGTATAAAAACAGACAGGCTGGCAAAGCTAAATAAAAACAGTATCTGCACCTCTAAACAACAGGCCCTTCGCTTACCTGGTAGAAGGAATGGAAACTTCTCTCTCCTTCCTGCTGAAATATCACTCGAGACTGAGGGGGGAATTAAACAGGAGAGAATAATGTATCGTAAATGTAAATAATGTGAATTCAAAACAACACAGTGAGAAAGTAAAAGCGATGAGAGTAAATTATTTAGAAACAATCGTTTTAAAAAACAAAGTCAAGTTTAAATAAAACTTTAAAGAAACAAACAAAGAGAAAGATAAAAAAAAATCATAAAAAACAATCATAATAAAAGTCATACAAAAAGCCAAATTCATATGCATGTTTTAAAACGTACAACTCTTAATATAAGCAACAGTAAGTTTTGTCAGCAATTATAAACTACAAGTTTATAATTTATAAGTTTACAAGTTTATTGTTTATAAGGTTACAACACTAATAAATGATGAAACAAGCTTTTGTCTCTTTAGCGTCCCCTACCTTCTCAAGCAGGTAGTTGTTGATATGGCCGCCAATGGGGTCTCCTTTAAAATCAAAGTTGATGTCCATGTACTTGCCGAATCGGCTGGAATTATCGTTACGGTTGGTCTTGGCGTTCCCAAAAGCCTCCAGGACACAGTTGGATTTCAGCAGCATGTTCTTCACCCTGTATAAACACAATCTTTTCATTTCTAATGTTTTTATTAGCCACTTGTGCATCGGTTCAATGCTGCAGCTGAACTTGTGTCCATTTCAACATGAGGCTGAAAGATCTGATTGCTGGTGACATTTAGTGCTACAGAAAATACACACAGCTTTTACAAGCCTGTACGGAAGGTAATATGTGGATATTTTAGTGTATACAGTAACACCATGTGGTATCCCAGCACAGAGAAGGCTTTTAGCAGTTGATTTATGGGTTCTGCTGCATGGGTTGGACCGCAGAATGCTTAGCAATGGTTCTCCATCCATTCAGACATCTATGAACCATATAAACCATCTATGAACCATATGCATAAATAATATTATATATATATATATATATCAGCATTGGGTCTATATCCAATTCTATAACCACGTAATCTGTCACACAGTAGCTCAGTGGATTTAATGAAAGTTCTCAGTTACTGTGCGTCTAGTTTAAGAATCAACTTTTAATTTTAAAACAGAAGTTTATTAGTTCAGATAATTTGATGTCTATGACCTTTGATCACAGATTTTGGAGTCTTAATAAATCTGAGCAGTCTGAGGCACTGATAATATCTTTCATGAATGTCTGTGAGATAAGTCTCTCTCTCTCACACACACACAAACACACACACAGACAGATCAGTAACCTTTAGCAGGCAGATAATGAACCATATCTATGGGGTCAAAAGCACAAGATGGACTGATAACACAGAACTCAATGCATCTGACAGTGGCTGACAGACTCAAAGCTGATACCACTGTCACAGATAAGACCACAGAATGAAGAGTTACGTGGCATGTTGACCTCCAAAGAGCTTTATGATTAAGTTAATGGCACATACTCTAAATAACCTCATTTAAGATGATCTAGCAACACAGATAACATAGAAGCTGAGATAAAGTGTAGAAACAAAGTTAACTCTATTATTCATTCATCAAACTTGGCTTGGTTCTGACCCGTCATATTTTACTTTGTGTGATCCAGAACTGTTTGACAGTTTTGTGACTTTTATCTTTTAATCTTAATATATTTAAGGTCAATGTTACCGATTCACTTCATACCACCAAAAAAGCTTGTAACTTTGTTTATATAGTTCTGCTATACAAATCAAAGTTCCTCTGCTTTCTATTAGTTATTCTAATTAGGTATGACATGTATATATGATTATAAACAACATAACATACGGCCTCATGCTTCTGAAATGCTCATTGGTTATTCATTTCAGCATTATGGGGAATCATGTAATACTATGCAGACTGGTCCCAACATGAGTCACCACTGCAGCAGTGGTGGGTGAGAGAGAGAGAGACAGAGAGAGAGAGACAGAGAAAGGCTTTTGTTTACGTACCTCTCCACCTCTGCTCTTTGGCTGGGATTGGTGATAGCAGCAATATATTGCATAATGTATTTACTAGCCTCTGTTTTTCCAGCTCCGCTTTCCCCTGCAAAGCAAACAAACATTAACTAATGCTGTAAAGATTTAATACAAGAATTTGACATTAAACTTATTAATAATAATTAAACTGAATATACATATAATAATGTAAAGGAAGAATGTGTAAATTCTGTGCCACTAATGACATCAAATGTAACTGTTTGATGTCACTCAAACCAGCAAGTTTTAAAAAAGTTATTTATCTAAATTAGGATGAAATAGCAGGAAGTATTTTAACATCTAAATTGCAGCCTATCACACATTACTAGGGCAGATGCGAGACATGCACAAAATATGGAGGCTTGGAGTGTATAAAACAAACTGACCCTTGAAATATAAGTCATTCTAAATTGCATTGTTATTTTAAATTGCAGAATCTCCTGTTGGCCACGAGATGGCATCACATATACCAAATATTTGTGCAGTGTAGTCACAATCTGCGGTCACTCTCTGGATAACAATGTTTTCTTATTGAGAAAACATTTCTTCTTCTCAGTGGTCTCCAGATTATTCCCCCGAGTTATGTGTCCCACCTCAATATAGTTTCACAATGACCCAGACAGAAAACAAACACTGTCTCAACAGAGACATTTGTTGTTTAAATTATGAACTAACCATATTTTTGTGATTCTTATTCACACAATGGGAACGTCAGACACAAATCTTGAGAAAGCAATGCACTGCATTGTGAGCAGTCTCTGCACAAACAGTCCGCTGCGATTCGGAAACCGCATGCTACAGTGCGTCAGTGCAGAGCAATTCCCATCTGACCACGGATCTAATCACATCACTCCCAGTCAAACTCCAGCCCCGGATCTAGTCACAACATTCCCAGTCAAACTCCAGCTCCTCCAGAAGATACATAAAGCCTGTATTACAGTAATGCCTTTATTTGCTGACATGAAAACAGATGACATCCCAGATAGTCGGAACGTTTCCCTAAATTTTCCATTAAGTAACAAAAACTTTATTATTGCTATAATAAAGTTCTTGCTTGGTTAAAAAAGGCATTAAACCTTTTTAATTCTGTTTCTAAAACATTCCACTAATTTCTTAAGAACAACTTTTTGACATGAGATACAACATTATACTAACTCTACTAACATTTCTTAAGGAACGTTTTTGATAATGTAAAATAACTTTCAAAGAACGTATCTGGGAATAGGATGTTTTTGTTAAGAATGACCTAGTTCATGTTTTTCTATTGGATTGTGAAATGACATCATTTGTTTTCAGATTAGGGCAGATGTTCAAAATAATGAGTCACAACTCAGTCTAGAACCGTCTACCTGAGATAACAATGCAGGTGTCCTTGTTTCTCCGCTTCATGGCTTTGTACGCAGCGTCTGCGATGGCGAAGAGGTGCGGTGGTCTTTCGTAAAGCTCTCGGCCTTTGTACTGCTCGATGGTGTCCCGTCCGTAGATGTTCATGGCACGGTAGGGGTTAACCGATACCACCACCTCCCCGATGTACGTGTAGATTCGACCCTTTTCAAACCTGTGGCGAAAGACAATCAGATCAGCTGTATTTACATTTCTGCATATTATGGGATATTTGTTTAACTATGACCCTTCAATAGATGTGTTTGTTTTGTGGTCAGCATGGTTTGTACGCTCATATTTCATTGCCTCATGTAAAGAAAGACCAGCTTGATGAATTATCTCCTCAGAAATCAAAAGTAAACAGCGGAGCAGGACAGTGGAGGTCATGTTTCGCGAGATGCATAATCTGTTTGCACAATACTAAAAGCTTTTCTTTGACTCTTCATGATCTCCAAAGCACATGAGAAGATTACAGACGTCCAAAAAAAGTCTGAAATCCACCCTACAAAGCAAACTCATGGATCAGACAGAACCAGTAGTTTAAGCAGCTGTTTTGAGCTCCGTTCCCAGGGGAGCTGAGATCTCACTTCTCTGTTCTTCTGAGCAGACCTGGGTCATTCCTAGAATAAGGCATCCTTTCTTCTCAACCTGTGGGTTTGCCAAGCCACCCTCAGCTCCATCCTGCCCCAGTCAGTACGCTTAGAAGTTTGACGCATGACCTCATAGTTTCATACTGAATCACTGGTTCTACTACAGTGCAGTAGTGAAACTGAGCTCTGTATGGACCTTGTCTTTCAATTATTGTGCCGCATTTTGATTCTAACCAATTGCTAATACAAAGTAGCATCGGTATATATTTTGCTCTACAATCCCTAGAGAGCAGCCTCACGTACTAACATCCTGCAGAGCTCAAATCTACACAACACAACGACAACAACATTCACACAAACAGGCATAATTCCCTCCGGTCTTCCCACAAATACAGCAGAGAGTCGTGAAATGAGCAGTGATCCTTTAAACCAGAAGAAATCACTATGGACACAGTCTGAACCGAAGCGCATCTGAAACTACTTCAGCTCCATTTTAAATGTGAACAATTTTAAACTCATTTAAATGGACCGTTTGCTTACAATACAAATTAATGTTATTATTTACTGAAACCTATATTACTTTTTATTCAATAGAAGTAAATGATGACCATGGCTGTTCGTGTGGATTGACACCGACTGGTGCTGAGTTTCGCTGTATTTGAAATGCGAATCTGTCCTTTAACGACTTAACTGATGTCTCGGCTTACTCACACTGATTCAGCACTCTGTGTGTGTGTGTATGTGTGTGTGTGTGTGTGTGTGTGTGTGTGTGTGTGTGTGTGTGTGCACTCTGTGATGTCAGGGGATGAATGACAGGCAGGGTGGCATGGCGGTGATGCTAGCAAAGGCAGTCTTCCAGTCCGGCCCTGAAGCTGCAGGGATGAAAAGGCTCTTTTGTGTCAGCTATGGAGTAGGATGCTGTTCTGTACTCGCTCCTTTGTTCTTCTGTCAATGTGAGGTCTGTGTGTGAGGAGAGCAGGGCCAGACCTCCACACCCCAACACAGCAGACTGCCTCTGTTCACCCACATCAGCGCCAACTGATGACAAAGATATAATAATAGTACTATGGCATCAAATCTTAAAACAGGATGTCTTGCTTAGTAATGGATGTGATACACATCTATGCCGTCAGCGGTACTCCATTACAAAATAAGACATTACCGCTTACATTATTTACAGAGCAATATTCGTTTACAATGAATATAATGAGGTATGCGGCTTCTCAAATGTTGTGACACGTGTTTTAAACAGCCACAATAGAGCAGTTACTACAACAGCAGGAGTTAAAATGTCAAAGCTCAACTACAGAACACAAGCAATGTGATGTGATGTCATCGCCCCCTTTGTCATGCTCATAACATGTCACTCAGGCCTGTTACAGCTACGAATCTCACAGTAAATGAAAGCCACAGCGCTAAAACTGCAGAAGATCTGTCCTCTCATCACAACACGTTCAGTATTCAATCCACTGTGATGTAAAACACAATATCTGGATGCTAGTTTCAACACTCAGCTATGTAGCTAGCTTAACCAGTCAGACTTCCTCAGTCAATTATCTTCACCAAACCAGCACTAACCGGTATGAACCAGACTGGTCCATCATGGAATTTCATGCTGGATTTACAACTACATGCCTAACATTCAAACATTTAAAGTCATCCTAGTCCCACAAGACTAAGGAAATCAAAAGTGAATGTAACAGAACGCAGGGAGGGGCTGATGTCTTGTCAGCCCTTCTTCTCAGCTTCCCAGAAAGTCTGGGAGGAGTTGCTGTTTACACGGAGGTTAGCGTAAACAAAATTAGCGTGTTTGTTGGGGAACAGTCAGGGCAGCCCCTTGTTGAAACATCCAGGTATGTTTCACAGGTAAAGCCTCTTTGAACACTAAACACTAGACTTCGTGACTTAAAACTTAAAGCACAACTTTTTCCTCTTTTTGACATCCATCCCTTTTATTGTTCAGAATAATAGATTAACTCAGTTCCTCTTCACACATTTCTGAAGCACTTTTTCAGCAAGCTGAGAGATATACAGTATAAAACAGCCTTTAAAACACTCTGGTCATCAAGTCCCAGACTCTGAGACAATAAGAGCTTGACACCATTTTTAGAATGGGATCACTGGCCAGGCTCAGTATAACTACTGGGTTCAGGCTTGTTTGGGTGGGTCTCTTGTGGTTATTTGCCTGTGGTCGACCAGGGTGGGGTGCGGCCTGTAACATTCCCTAGTTGCGAGTAACAGTGTAAAGTGAGTGAAGTGAAAATTACTGGACAGCAAATGTTCACATTTATAACCAGCCTGAAGTAACATAATGAATATTGTGGTATTTTATAACCCAGTTTTTTACTGAGCCATTGAAACACTGTGACAGTAGTTGAAGACAGTCCAGTTCTGAGATAGTTCAGCCCCTAGATAACACATCAAAGTCTGTGTATTCACAACCTCAGCACTGAAAAGATAATCTGTTCCTGATCCACGTTTATCCCTGCACACAATTTACCATCAAGCAACCAGTGTTACTCGGTCCACAGCTTAACACAAAGCATGCTGGGTAATGACCTGATAGCACATCCGCCGCTGGACTGTTTACCAAATGTGCTGTGTCTGACTTATTGCTGCACCCTCAGAGAAACAGTGTGTGTGGCTTGTAAGACTTATTGAAAGTATCTTACGAGAAATATCTGAGATCTCAGTTACATCTGATTTTTCTTTTAAAGCCCTGCGTGTATATATAGATGAAATCATATTTGTAGTTGTAACTTTCACCTTTCTTCCCTCATTTCTACATGAACTATAAAACTGCATAAAATGTTTAAAGTTACAGAATGAAGCTTTAATATCAATTTTACATAATTAATCATAATACTGGATGGATTTTTGCAACAAACATAATTTACTAGGTGACAAAAAATCCACTGATGACCTTTTCTTACTGTCACAGACACAATAATGACTCACTGTAAATCAAATCCATTCTTATTGTTATTATAATTTATTTTTATTTTTTCTAAGAAGCTGTTTGTATTAGTCTTTGACAGTCTGCAGACGCAAGCCACCCACCAAACGCCACCCTCGCGTCCCACATTTGGAAGAAATTTCTCTGCAACTTTTACTACATTTGTTTACTGTTCAACACCAGCTGCTACCAACGACAATCCTTTAAACCTTAAAAACACGCGTATCGTTCAGCAGAAAAATCAATTTTTCGGGGAAGATAAATAGTTCACGTCTGCCCGCTGCTCTCCGTTTTACTCACTCTTGTGTCTCAAGTTAACCTCTTTTACAAACACGCTACTGTGGACAAAGCCTGAATAGAGAAAATCTGTCCCACTTGGCAACATTTAACGGTCTGAAACGTGCAGCTTTTGCACTAGCTTTCATTAGCTGTGCACCGACTATCCAGGAAATGAGAGCCAGGTGTAAATTTCAGAGCGAGCCAGTGGGCTGAGGTTTTTTGTTATTTTGGCCCACTCCCTTCATTGTCTCCCTGAGATCAGAGGAACATTTTGTTCTCCCATCAGGATGAGAGGAAGGGAAAAACAGAAAAAAAGGGGCATGTTTCGACGATCACGTTTCAGAGGTCAACGGTAACGCGTAAGAGGGGTGACTTCTGGTGGCTGGATGTGGCCCTGAGCCCACCTTTAAAACATCTGTGCTTTTAGCGCACGGTTCTGATCCCAGCACGACGTCACCGAGCAGTAGCGGATGAGGTGACGGCCAATTCAAGAAAGAAAATAGACAGAAACGCAGGAGCAGCCAAGCGGACTCAGACGTTACTCAGCAGCTATTTCAGGAAGTGATCTCTGTCAGGGTAAAAAGAGGGCAGAGAGGGAAAGTACAAAAACAGACAGAAGTGGTGAAAAAAAGAGAAAGATAATGAGGTAACTGGCTAAAGTACAGAAAGAGGCATAAGGAGGGTGAAAGAGAGGAAATTAACATGAATGTTTTTCAGTGAGTTTTGGACACTTTTGAAGTTCAAAAATACCAGCCTCATACTCAGACAGTTACACGAAATGGACAACACAGTGACAGCAACTCAAAGAGCTCATGGGAGACATGATGATGTCATGCCTGTCTAAACGATGTCATTATATAGAACATAATATCATTTATTTGGTCTATGTAATGTAATCAAACTCTGGCATCTGTTGGAAAGAGGAAATGGGTTCCAGGGTGATGGGATAGGTGGATACACAATATGGGAATGGGCGCTTGCGTACATTAGGAAACACAAATAACATTTGCAGTTATGGGCTTCTGTGTACCACCGAAACCTGAAAATAACCGCAGCCCACTAGAAACACCTGAGAAAAAAGGGGTTACAAAAGGGTGACTAAAAAAAATGTCAACAGCATAAACTTTAAAGTCAGTGAGCGTGTGCGAGGAGCTCCCCTGACCTGCCTCTTCATCTCTGCGCCCGTCGCCAAGTCACACAGTCCACAAATGAGACGTCTGTGGAGTTTAAAGCTTATTCTGGGGGAAAAAGGGTAAAAAAAGCACAGCCTTGTTTATATAAGGCCAGTGATATGTTTCAGATTACAGGGGTTGTATGGAAATTCTTGAGGGCAGGCGGCCATTTTTCTTTGCTGTAGAGTAAAAGAATAGGGGCCTTTAACACTGTTAGACACTTCAGATTAAAAAAAGCAAGTGTGCAAAGCATGCAACCAAAACGATCTGAGACGTGTTCTTAAAGGAACAGGAAAATAATCCACCGTGACAACAGGAACGGATCTGGGTTCTGTCGTAAACAAATGAAAAACAGCAAAACTGCACCAAAAGCTGTTATTCTGATATTTTCCAGTAATCACAAGCTCTTTTCGAAGCCAATGGCAGTCAGAAAATTATAGAGGACACATGATGGCTTTTACCAACTGGGTATTCAGGACATCAGGACAATAGAGACGTCAACATTTAGCAGACAAAAGCATACAAGAATGTACGAATGGAAAGAGACAGAGACAGTGGCTGTTTGATTGCAGTCCACTGTAAAGCCTGCATCACTGTACACTAAGCAAAAGGTTAAATCAGGAACTGCTAAGCTATGGTTATGATACCTCTAGTCCAATACAATATTTGGGGCACGGCCTGTACAGGAGACAGACCCCTTGTACAAAAATGGAAGCAATTCAACCTCAACAGCATCTATGGGAACAGAAGCCATAATATTCAGCTTAAAGAGACAACTGCATTCTTGATAGAGACTTTACATATTATGAATTTACTCTATAAAGCACAGGTCTTTAGCTGTACCTAAAAATAGAAAAATATGCATGTTTAATGAATTTTGCATGTAAATAAAACAGACAATATTGTCTCTGAGAAATGTCAGTCAGGTTATTAAATGTACAAATACTGTGTTTTTTATATAATAACCAATATTTTATTTTTCCCTACAGGCCGGACTGTGTCTCATTTATCTCCGTGGGTTACGGAAACTAAATCTTTCACCTTCTGTCTGGCTCTGTTCAGCGCACCTGAGCTCCGAGAAGACTTTGATCCCTCTGTTTGCTCTGCCGAATGGGAATCGGGTTGCCATGTGTCGCAGCTGGACTCCATGTGGCTCTGCTAACAGGCAGCAAGTGTTTTTACACCCTTGATAGGGGAGAGACTTTATGCCTTTTCGACCAATAGTTTCACAGCGCTGAAATACTTAAGCTATAGTTTAACAGTGAAGGGAGATCAAACTTTAGTTACACTATTCCAGTATTTCACTCTGTAGTCCATAAAGCAAATTTAAATTCATAGGTCTCTACTTTGTTTGCCCTAGTGTATATTGGTCTGTTTGTATTTGTCCAGTGCAAGCTTAAATACAGGACAGAAATAGACATATGGGGTTAGTTTTCATGGTTTCCTGTAGTGCTTTTTAAATGTAACCTTAGACCCCCAAGTTTGATATTATCTGGCTTATTTTGCTAAACAAAAACCCTGAGAAAAAGCTGAGAAAACAGCACAGAATTACCCACAACCCCCTGCTTTAAAACCTCTCAATGACAACATAACACAACATGGCAATTTTTAAGCAATTATCCACATCAGATGTGCCATTATTCTTTGGAGTAAGAAAATAAACAGATTCCTGTAACTGCGACGCATACCCGGATTACAGATGACTAACAAAATACATAAACAAACATTAAACATCTGCTGGATAATTCTGTTTGCACGCTGACTAACATGTAGATGAGACTGTGGGCACGTATATAAATCACCTACACCAAAGCAAACAGCATTTTATTATTTGTTATCTGTGACGACTGACTCTCACTGCAGACAGTCTTTGGAACAATCAAGCTTCATACAGACTGGTGTGAGGGTCATAGGTCACATCTCCAGTAGAGGAAAACGTCAATAAGAAGAGAGGAAACTCTTTTCTCCTATGTATATTCTTCCTGTCATTTACAACAGTATGACTGCATGAGAGCGAAAGGTTAAACACATATTATACAAAGAGTGAAAATGTCACACAGAAAATGTCAAGGAAAGTTAAACACAGAAGGCCTGCTGCCTCGTACCTAGGGTCGATCCCGGGCCCAAAAGCACTCCTGCATATATGCTGTTGCTTTTATACAACAGTTCATTATCTGAAAAGTATGTAAATAAATGATAAAAAAAAACTTGTGTGTGGAACTACTTGTACGGTCTTGAAAGTGAAAAGCGAAAGTGGCATATTTTGTCAGATATGGAATGAACACACACTGCAAGTCGTGAACACACACGCAGCGGTGAGATATCTCTGACTAACACTGGCAGTTCAGATGCTAGCACTGGAATCGAACAAACACCTTGATTACAAGCCTGACTAGCTAACCAGTAAGCCACAACCGCCCCCCTCTTACGGCCCAAGTTTAGGATATATCTTTGATAGTTAAAAAAGGGACTCGTGATTCTAATGTGATATCATTTCAATGATTCTTGTGGAGCGATACAGAACAGTAAAGCGCACCAGTGTTGTTCTGATTTTACAGTATCAGCACTTTTGGATTATTTCTCACATCCAATCAGATTCAAGGACTGGCGCTAACTGTTGTATATATAGAGCTACGTATACACTCTACAACAGAAGAGTCTGTAGAAAAATAAAAAGAGTATGCCTACAGTGTACAAGCAGATAAAAGGCACCGACATGGTGCAGTGGTTATCAACTATTTAATCTGCAGTATCAGAGCCAGTGTCTGAAGGAATTTGTAAAATGTCTTGGGCAGCGCTTGTAATTGTTTTTGGAAATGCACAGAGGGGTTGCCAAAAACATTCCCCAAGATCCTAGGGGCAGAATAACAACACTGCCTTATAAAGTCAAGCCCTGAGCACACATCAATTAAGCAGTGATTTCAGAGCAAGTTTAAGAAGTAAACTCAGGGTAACTTGAAATGGGGCATTGTGTACACACAGTTTATATTATGCCTCAATGCACAGTATGTCAGCAGTCCTGACACTTGTTTAACTCTGCCACCTTACTGTAAGGGGCTTAAACGTTCCCTTACAGTTAAGCAGTAAACTGAAAAATTTACTTTAAATCTCCTGGCAAAACATTTTGTCATATAGCTTTGCTTTAAAAGGCTGAATTCCAGGTTCGGTGGGTTTAGAAGTTTCTTTAGCGGAAAAATCCCAGACTGACCGATCTACCACAGCGTAAACACAGCTGATTTTACTGGATAAAAATCCCATCTCAGAGACATACCGGATATCACTACATTGTCAAGTCCAATTCAAATGAGGGCCATTAATTTAGATGTTGCGCCTTGTCATCATATACAGTCTTTTAGAATTCAAAGCAATCAGCCTTTGAAAGCATCTCTTTAAAGCACATTCCAGTCTAACAACAGTCCTCTTTATCACTACAGAGGGCACAGGATGTGACTGGCATCATATAGCTGCAGCTATTCCAGCAGAAGTCTCAGACACAGATGTGGAGACTGAGAATGCAGGAAGCTCGCCTGGTCACACCCTCTGCAAATAACAAACTGCACAAACCATCTCCAAGCTGAGGGGAAAATCAGGCCATGGCTGAGAGGTGGGAAAAAACAGACACCCGGTGCCATGAGTCACTGGAACCTACAAACATCTTCTGTGACTTATTTATGGGCAATTTGTTTATTTACATCATGGGAAATTCATCATGGGTTACAAAATGAATTGTGAATGATTTGTTTCTGGTACAAGTGCGACCGTCTGTGCGCATGTGCGTGTGTGTGTCTGTACATATATACATAAAGGACTTACTATTTAATTTTCTGATCTAAAATAAATGCATTTAACAATGAATTCAATAAAAACTAATCTTATTTCAGGAAACCACAGCCTTATGTAGAATCAAATGCAACAGACACTTTAAACCATGACAGTGAAGTGTGCTAGAATGCTAGCATGCTAGTATTAAACTGAATAAAATCTTCCATATTTTATTAAGCACTTTTTTTTACTATAAAGAAGCTTCTATATATAGGTCACACTAGTTAAGTGGCATAGAAGGACAATAAACTGAAACCAACTGCAGATTTTACAGCACCGTTACATTAAACATTAACACAAAAAGTGAGTTTAGCTTCCCACCACATTTTCCATCTTATCAAAGCCATCAAGTCACTTATTGACAGTGTGTTGATAAGGAAATGTGATCCACATTACCGAAAACACAAAACACAATAGCAGGATTTCCACTGCAAAGTTGTTTAAACAATCGGAGGGGGGTGTGTAACCACAACATACAAACTCTGGTTCAGCAGGTGCATCCAGTTGTATGAAGCCAATAACTACAGCAAACACAACAATGCCATGAATTCTTCTTCTATTGTACATGTGAGGTGTGTGTAATTGCATCACTGTCACTATTACCCTGTGAGAATGAGTTTATGCCATCTTATTTATGATCAACAGTTCAACACAGTGTGTGAACGTATGTGTTGAATATTACAAAGTGACAGATTCACATGTAACTAGTTACCTTTTCAGTCACCAGCATAACCAAGGGCTGCCTGACAGGTTGTTACACGCCACCCATTGCACGAACGATTATAGTGATCGCAATACAAACACAATTGAACTCGTGCATCAATGGTGTCACAAATGGCTTTTCATTACAAATGAGACAAAGACTAAGGAATGAAGTAAAAATGCGGATCAACAACAGGCTCTTTCTTTAAAGGCAGTTCGTTTCAGCTTTTTGGAAATGACTGTCATGATACATGCCTGCTTTAGGTGAATCCCCTCTTACCTGAGTTTAAGGTTGGCCATAAACTCCTCCAAAGACACGTTGTCTAGAAGGACGAAGTCCGCTTTGCCAAACTCCAAACTTTCGTGTTCTGCCATGACAATAACGCGTCGGGAAATATACAAATGGAAAAATGCTGGATATCCCACAAATATACAAATCAATGCGCCAAACCGGAGTGATGTTGCATCACAATGAATTTGTTTACATTTGCCTACACCACAATTCGTCGGATCGCTTTCATCCTAGTACTACGGAATACAGACGCACGCTTCCCGTTGACCGTGAGCCCCAGGCTGCGTTCTCGCGTTCAAGCCTCAAGGCACCGCGTTTCTCATTCGCTCCTAAACTTCGCGCAACTTTTACGACGTCCCGGCGTTAAAACGGTGATAATCCGCTACACTGAGCGTCGCACCTCTCATCCCTTTCCGTGAACTTCTCTCGGTTGTCCAGCCTATCAAACGGTGGCTTTGGGAACGACGAATGGAGTCCCGCCGGTAAGCCGGACGCTCCTCCTCTTTCGGGGCGAGAACTTAAACGATACGGCACGATTTTTACCGACACTGCGGTGAAGTTAGTTTAACGTTTATTAAAACCCATTCAACTTTTCGTGCATTTACCGTTTTGAGACCAAATAAACGTGTTGGGCATCAACAAATGTCTTCAAACATTCATACATACAGCGTCTAAAAATGAACGATGACTTTAAAAACGCTTTAAAAATACTTTAAAATATAAGCAATGTTTTATTAACACACATATAAAGTTTAGGGCAGTAAGTTCTCTATGGGAAAATAAGACAATTACTCATCAGCATTGAGTTTCTGAGTATCTCCGGTATGTCCGTCCGTTCTCTGGCCATATAAGGCGATGGACACAATCTCTTACATTTGAATGAACGGTGCAATAGCACGATTAACTTTTAAAACGTTAACTAACGTTAACCAGAGCACTGACCGTGAATACGATCCTATTTACATGCGCACGCTGATGGCTAAAAAGTTTTGGTTAAAACATGCCTAAAACTTTTCTGGTGCCTAAAACTTTTCTGGTGCCTAAAACATGCCTAAAACTTTTCTGGTGTTTAAACGGTATGGTGGACGGACACGTGCTGTGGATGTGTCTGTATAACCTCAGGAACGCGTTTAAGTTTAATGAGGACTGAAGATGTGGCTTCAGGTTGCTCTGTGCGGTTGTCTGTGGCCACTGTGTCGTCCTGTCCATTAAACACAATGACTCTGCTGCCCCCATCTGTGTTTTTAAGACTACGACGACGTTCAACAGTTATACAGTATATTATATAATACTATATACAGTAATATTATACATAATAGACGTTTACAGTGGAGTTCTTAAACTGTTTCATAGCTTATTTTAATATAATAATAATAATAATAATATGAACAATAAAATGATGCTATAATGGTATAGGAACATATTAAAAGAAAATAATCATGTTTAAAAAGAGTAGAATTAATATGTAAAAAATAACATATTAATATTAATGCTGTTTGCTTTCGAAATAAGTCTTTTAACCAAACACATTTATTAAAACAGCCAAAATAATGAATAGCAAATAAAGCACTTTTAACTGTGTTGCATATAACATCTGAGGTCATATACTTTATTAAACTATTTTATTAAAGGCTCATGTTCATACTGAAGTCAAACTTCATCGGACATTTACATCGTTTTTTAGATTTTTCTCACCATTAGTAACGAACCCCCAAAAATGATGGTGTTGGATGAAGTGTTTGCCCAAGAGTGACCACGATTATGGGTCACATAAACCGTAGCCCCCTTGCGCAGGGTGGTCATGTATGTGGAGAGATTCCCAACAGAGTTTGGGCTCCGAACATTGCTATGGGACACAATCATCCAATAGTTATTTATAACGAGCCACAGGTTCGTCGGCCCATTACCCCAAGTTTGTGTGGAGAAGAAGAACTGATAAACGCCTGACACGGGTGCTCTGAATACCCCATTGCGCCTGTTGAAAGCCCTGCCTTGATTCACGTACACTTTACTGTATACGATCCTATTCACTTTTCCTGAGATGTGACCCGGGAAGGAGGCGAAAAAATGCACTTTTGCTTTCACTGCGGGTAAATCAGTTCCAGTATTAGTGATCATCATCAGATGCATTGTAATAATACGGATCAAAGTCACCCCTCACCTCTCCTTTTGTTTTTCCTACACATCCAGGTGATCTTGTCTCTGCTGATGCAAGACTCACTTTTCCTGCATCTTCCGCACACGAGGGTGTTGATGTCTGGAAAACACGAGAGAGAGAGTCGGTGCATCCAGCAAACAAATCCAGTTAGGTAAAAACACACATCTTACCTGAACAGTACGCCAAATGGCATGTCACAGGTCTGACGAACCTGTAGACGTAGTAGTTTCCCCTGCACGCTTTTACCCGAATAGGAGGAGATTTGAACAAGCAGCAGTTGTTTCTCCAGTGTCCGCACACTCTGCGCGTAACCACTCCGTCTCGGACCCGCGGGTGACGGCCGGCGAGCCACAGCGGCGCATGCGTGCCGCACATTTCTTTTCTCACGCACCTCTCGGGCATCTGGATCGATTTGCCGCGATAGAAGAGACGGTACCATCCCCTCCACTGCACGTTACGGTCACAAACAACTTTCTTGGTGCTGTAGTTGGTGGCTCTCCAGGCCTGATCCAGCACTTTATACCGATAGCAAGGGTCAAAGCCTTCATCGCTCTCATCCTCCCCAGAGCCTTCATCATCCTCAATCTGGCTGTAGGAATACATCATATGGTCGCTGCCTATTAAAGGCACAAAACAGATGTTACGCGGGTGACCGGCCAAAAGCCCCCAAAAAGGTTTTCAAGCTTAAATGCTTGAAATGAAGATTGTAAAATTATGCCTTTATACAATATCTTACAATGCAATACTTTATAGCTACAGTATAAGTACTTTTTAAAACAATAACTGCCTAACCACTTTGTAAAGAGGTCAAATTCATGTCCACGTCTGTGTCAAGAGGTTTCTGTGGACAGTGTGGTAGTGCCTGTGATAAAACAAAACAATGATAAACATGTATGTTTAATGTTCTGCAATACAAATGCCTAAAGTTTTGTCGATTTATTGTAATTCAACAAGTTACCTGACTCATCACGTCTTGTTTTTGTTTCATTAATGCTTGTTCAAGTTTCAAGTTTTCCATTTCCTGAATAAACGTATAGAGATTGATTCACACAAAGCTCACATCATTTGTCTTCAGATGTGTATAATATATATGTCTGACTACCTTATACACAATCGCAAGCTGTTCCTGCAAAGGTTTGTCACCTATATTCCAAGCACTAAATGTATACTGCAACACAGTGAATTCACAGAACAATCTGAAGTTATCTTGCACAGTTACTGTATAAACTGCAATATATTTTCATAATATTCCTCATATAAGCAAAATAATCATGCTTACTGAAATATCTCTATTCTCAGTGGCGACTGCACAGACCACCAGCACAGCCAAGACTTGGATGCACAAGGCAGCCATCTAAAAAAGATCAAGACTTTAAATTATACTAGAATCTGTATATTCTTTATCAAGTAAATAAGTCTGAAGTACTTTAATTTACAAAAAAAGTCATTGTTTATAGGTCCCTATGCAAATTTGACAGTTTACGCTTGTTTACAGCTAATTAAGTTGCTGGTGTACTAAGTGATTTGTAACTTTTTTGAAACTTTTCTTTTCTTTCTTACTTTTAAAGTTTTCTTGTTAAATCTATAGGCAGTGCTTACTTACCTTTTCACAGAGAGCAGATCTCTATACGTTATGCAAGTTAACTAGGGTGGAGTTTATATACTGCGTCTGTTTAAGGCTGGATGCTGTTGCTGTGCAAAAGGAAGTTGCTGTTTTGTCTTTCACACCAATGTTCTCTTACATGAAATTATGGTCACGCTGTTCACAAATAAGATGCTAACATGCACTTAAAAATGCCACTGGCAGTTTTTGAGCTCATAAGGTCAGCAAAAATTCTTGTGAAGAGGTTTTGCATGTTTACAAATGACTTATTGTTGAAACAAGAGCCAGGTTTAATGCATTAATTCATGCATTGATTCATGTATTGAATGTGTGCAGCTACTGAATGTATCACAGAGACAGAAGTATGGATGATGTCATGAGATAATAGACGAGATAATCAATTAATTCATTATAATGGTTAAAAAATCAGCATTAGACTAATATTCCACATTAAGAATTTTGTTATTTGAGTTGTTAAACAGGTTTATTTGCTTTTTGAGTCCTGCTTTTATTAATAAAATTAATATAATATAACATAAAATAATGCAACATTTAGGTAGGTCTACTTTTCAATTGCATTTTAACAAGTTATTTGACTGTTGAAGATTTTGCCTTTGTAAGTATCATTGAAAAACCACAAGACAAGTCAATGCTTAGTGCAAAGAACATTTTTTGCATTATCAGCGCAACAGATGGACTGTGCAACAGCACATATAATACTTGCGGTCCTTTTTTGCGCAATATAAAAATATAATATTGTTTTTATAATATTAGATTTAATAATGTCTGATTATTTAAACCTTTAAGTATGAATGGGGAAAAACCGGATGCAGAATAATCTGTCATTTCCACAAATGAATTGCAAATAGAATACAAACTATTTACCATATATACATTGAGCTTAAAATGCACTTTTGGAGGTCATTTGTGGAGGTCACATTGCCAGTGACTGTGTAGGATGCTACACACTACACGCCTTAAAATAATACGTGTCTGCTGTTACAAGTAACTACCACAAGGTGGAAACCTTTAACCTGTTTCCCAAAAATCAGACTGTGCAGTTATACTGGGCAGGAACTTACATAACCCAGCTTCCAAACCTGGTGGAGATAATCTATATTCATGCACAGTTTGGTGCACTATTTAAAGACAAAACGTACTGATAACAATGTACGTGTTTTATCAAACAGATTCAGTGACTAGAATGGCAGTAATGAGTTTCATTGATGGCTCATTAGGTAGCTTAAATCCTCTCTGACTGTGTTGAAAGTACACTTGTCTCATCTGGGAATATAAATTTGAATAGAACCAGCGGGGCATTGTGTTTGGCTTGTTCGGCTCTCCATAACTGTAAAAACATGGCATGACGCATCATTTTGTAACGTGTGAAGGCATCTAACTCTCATTGTCAGTGCGGCAGTGAGCAGTCGATTGTATGATTAGATAAGACCAGGCCAGTCAGTACAATAGTTCACCCGGGAAAACAATCTACTTGTTTGGATGTACAACACTGACACTAACCTTTTTACATAAGCCAGCAAAAACAGTAAACAGCCATGTGACAAGCACGGCTGAATGATTACAGGCTGTTGTGGGCTGTGAGATGTTTGCATACATTAAAACCCCAGTGCTCACCACCACCAAAAGAACTCCCCTCCCCACCCAGTTCCACTCACCCGGAGTCAAACACGTACACACAACGTTTATGGCCTGTTCTATCAGGGTTCCTGGAATGGGACTCTTATGGTTGTTGTTGCTATACACACACGTGTGTGAATTCTTGCACATCACAGTACACAGAGAACTCTGGACATTCTGTAACACGCTGTTTGGGTCGCTTAAATACGCAAACGGTTTTCATCATTAAACAAAAGGATTCTTTAAAACATCAATTCATTAAAATGGAGAAAATAAGCATCACATAACTTTTGTATTTATTAAATATTGGTGGGTGTTTTTAGGATTATTTACAAATGAAGGTAATTCAATACAGAAAGTTTCTCACGCTGCAGAGACTCTGTATATAAACATAAGTAATCCATCCAGCATTATATATGGACTGTATGGTATGTGATGTGTTTTAAAATAGGTGCTGCCGTACATAACAGCACTTGTTTATCAGGTAGTTTATGGGAATCTCTGTTCACAGTTAATCCAGCAGTATCGACACTATGGTGGTACGATTGAGGCAAAATGACATTGATTTTATCCTTTATAGATTGGAGATAATTGAATTCCATCCAATTCCATTGACCTTCCTAATCTACAGAACAGTTGTGCTTGGTTAGTCTGAGAACAGCTGAGTCTGTTCCCTGTTTCTTCCATGTTCGTTTTTCCATTCATGCTTCTCATTGTTACCCAATGATGTCTCACTTTCCATTTGACCTGTGACCTTTAACAGGATGTTGTTTACTATGAAATGTAACCTCTGCCATAGTGGGCAAAGGAACAGCACGTAGCACCTCACCGAAATCCTGTCATCTTCAGCTGCTAAGCCCAACTGCTAAAGCATGACGTCAAGGTCATGGGTTCGATTCCTGGGGAAAGCATGTACTGCTTACGTACTATATGCATAAGTCTACATTTATTCATTTGGCAGATGCCTTTATCCAAAAATCTAGGTATAGAGAAATGCCTACAATTCAGCGTTCCAATAAATAAGTTTCCAACTTTGGAAACTCCCTTCATCCACTCATTATCTTCCTTTTTTATTGTCCTTATCAGATTCCATTAGCCTTTTCTTAAGCCCTTCCCACTAACTGACTCACTGAACCAGTAAACTGGTGAACCATCAACAGACAAACATGCATGTTCAGACGTGAGGACGTGTTGATTTATAAATAACTGCACTGCACAATGTAATAGTCACACAAGTGTTTATTTACATCTATATTACATAATCTGCTTCAGATGGAAAACTTATTACAAAAATAGATTTTAGGGTAACATGTTTTAAACAAAAAGCACAAGACACAAATGCATAAAATATGGTCCTTAAATTTAAGGTTTACAGCAAAGCTCAAAGCAAATCATTAAATACAGCAGACATGCTTCTAAAAACACGCTTTAAATGAATTACAGCAAATTCAAACGTTTAGTTTCTTGCATTTGAAACGTTGCATAACGCAAAACTAATGCTGATAAAGGCTAATCGAAGGTCTTGAGTTGGCAAACTGTTTTTCCATGAGGTATCTTAACTGCATGTTTAAGAACACGCATGCCCAAAATACTGAGTCTGAAATGCTCGGCACACATGTTGTGTTTCAAGTTTAAAATGCTGAGATTATTGTAGTGCATTCGTATTGGTTCTAAACACACATATCATCCCCATCCAGCATATATTAAAGGACAAATTAAAGTGTAGGGACAGAAACAGACGCTTGTTTGGCCGCACACTCAGAAGGTT
This sequence comes from Yasuhikotakia modesta, assembly GCA_036877545.1. NCBI lineage: Eukaryota > Metazoa > Chordata > Actinopteri > Cypriniformes > Botiidae > Yasuhikotakia > Yasuhikotakia modesta. The sequence continues at coordinate 37,270 of JBAJNP010001242.1, forward strand.
TTACAGTTATGGCCTTTAATGATCAAACTCTATATCTAGTGTTTGGTCATTCAGAGTAGAATTGCTTTTACATTCACAATCAAAGTCAGTCATTTAATCAGGAGTGTCATGTGATGTCAGTGTGACTAATGCAGTTTCAATACTCTGCTCTTCAACAACACACTAATATTAATACGTTTTGGGGTTTTAAAAATCACATTGATTTGTATCACCCTACCACTCCTAAATTCCTTCCAAGCTAACAGGAAATACTCTGAGAACATTGGCTAATGTACTCTAAAAGTTCTCTCAAAGTTGTCAAAAATGCTGTTGTAGTACCGTTAGTAGAACCTTTTTTCAGTTATGCATAAAACACGTTATGCATAAAACACGCAATAAACGTTTTAAAAACATTTACAGAACCAAACAGTAACATGTCTAAAAACTAGATGTTTTTACATCCATAGATGTTTGTTTAACATTCTGAGAACTTTTAAAATAACATTTGTAACTTTTGTATTACCTAACAGAAACTACAAGAGAACATTCTTACAACCTAAAACTGTTAGCTTGGATAGCATAGGCCTGTGCTACGTGCTAGTTCCAAAAACTAGCCTTGAGGGGTCACGCCCCTTTTACTTTAACACTGCCATGGATTGTCCCACCAGCCCACTCCACATCTCCACAAACTTCCTCCTCACTGTCTTCCAACAGAAGTCACTATGGTCTGCAGGTAACGCTGTGACAAAACCTACTTCTTTCAAATCAAAAAAGTAAATGATACAGTCATGATGCAGAGGAAAACCATTACATGCTACAACTACAGTATTGCAGTATTGCAGAGAGATTACGAAGCTTCACGCGGAGTTCAGAGCTGGGGCCAGGCCAAGCGGACGCCGTTCGTTCCAAACATGCCTATCCCACCTCACTCCTGTCAGTCACGGATCTGTGCTATATTCCTTCTGGAGGTGAGTTTCTTTTCACTTAGCCAGGCGGAATACAGCCAGGTCCAAAGGCTCTCTGCTGGGGACGCACCAATCATCTGCCCCCTGGCTGACTTCATAGTTCCGCCGAGCTGTCTTGTTAAACACTGGCAGTCTCTCCACTGAGTCAGTGGATAAAGCCTGAGGTGAAAACACATGATGTAACGTTCAAAGAACAAAGTATCATCTCAGTTTATGCAAGAACAGAGAGTTTCTAGCACACAACAGTTTCAAAGTTTCTCAGCAGGGTTCAAACGTACCTTCAGATGGATGACTGCATCAGTACCGTGACCCTCCATTGAGTAAAGCTGGAGATCACCCTGGAAGTATTTGGCGTAGAGCCTGGAGATGGGCAGCCCATAACCAAAGCCAGCCTGTGAACCGAATTTGAGTAATATTGTAAACTGGAGACTAGAACACAACGGTTTTTGCAGTGAGGGGATCAATAAAAATTATTTTGGTGGAGTGTCTTAAGCTTTTAAAGCATGAACTTATAGATTAACAGCTTAAAGATGGAGGTAGTAACTTCTGGGTTCAAAATGATCAACATTATCTATTGAGCAAATAAAGACAACTATGTAAATAACCTGCAATTTCACATTTCAAACAGAGATGGCGATAGAGAGGCAAGTGCTACTGCAGGTTTTATGTCTTTTAAGAAGGTTTAAAGATGAAAGCCTGTCTCACCAGTGGGGCTCTTTGCTTCTCGTCCATCTGAGGGGTTGGTGCTGTGGAGTACATGTAGCTGAAGAGATTCTCCATCTTTCTGAAGGGAACTCCACCACCTCTGTCACTCATCTACAAAAACAACATACGCTGTTAGAAAAATGACACAAAAGAGATGAAGGAACAGTCAATTAAAGCTCATTTACAGTATGAGAATGACAGAAATACAAACAGGCCTTGGGCATGACTTTGACCTTTGATGGCTGTAACTAGTAACTAATGGTTGGCATAAGTACAGCATATCGTCTGGGTAACCAAACAACAAGGTCTGTCAGCTCCCATCTACTGTGTTATGTAACAGTGGGTGTGCTGACTTGTACAGTTGTACTGATGGGAAAATGAACTACTGGCACTAGTTATGTCAAGATTGAGTTATACAATCGATAAGAGTGTTTAAATAAGGCAGCTACAAGCGAGCTGTAAAAAACATCGTTTAATGCGTCTAATCTCTCTGTCCAAATGCACATGACACAATTTTATAATCGGATAAGAGAAAGAACTGGCACATTGAACCTGTTTTTGTTGCATATGCATAAAGCAAAGCTCAGCAATGGAACAATTAGCATATAAACATGCTAAACAAAGTCAAGCTACAATTCGCTCACAATTGAAACGTTTACATTGTATTTTAATACTAAGTGTATTAAGTTAAGATCGCTTAAGTCCAACTAAAGTGAAACTTTTGAAGTGCATGTGACTTTTGTGAGTTAAAAACATAAACAAAATAAAAACATGTTTGCAACATACTCTGATAACAATGTCATAATGTCGTTTTCTGCAACAAATTAAGCTCAAATCACCTTGATGGTGAGATCCTCGCCTCCTATAGCCACCATAACTTGAATAGGTGGGAGATTGTAGCCCTCTTTATGGTTTTCAATGGTCGCTCTCATAGCATTCTGAAAAAGGAAGCACATCGCCATGACAACGTTCACTTTCCCTTGCATGACCACCATTATTTGGAAACAGGATTTGAGACGGGCTATAGCTCACCTTGAACAGTTCAAACAACATATGGTACAGATGGGAAGGCACATACACTATGCTAATAGGCTGGTTTCTATTATTAGCTGTAAAACAAAGCAAAACACACAAATAAGCTGATAAAACTTGCTAAATTGTTTATAATGACTGTTATATAAGAGACACTGTGTCAATATTGTCTTAAGGGAGTCCAAAGAAGCTACATATGACTTGTTCTGCTGAGCTCAGGAAAATTACTGGTGAATCAAACAGAACCATATAGTTTTAGTTCTTACTGTTGAGTTCTTGAAGAACCAGGTCTGGGGAACTGAGATAATATTGATCGCACAGCATCTTGGCACTTTCAAAGGCATCTATGCACAAAAAAATGTGATGACAACAAATAGAAACATTTCAGAAACAAGTTAAAGGGAATTGTGTTGACTAAACAAAATGGCCTTTGATCTAATGCCAACTATACAGTGAGCTGAATATCAGTTTGTGGTTTCATCACACTGTAGATACATGTGGTGCGCTGTACCTTTAACAACTTCTGCCACATGACAGTGAGGGTCTATACTGCCGATGGTGTTGGGGTGAACTGGATTTGTGGCACCATCGAAAACAAGAGCTGAAAACGATTAAACCGGATCAGTAAATCACATTAAAGGACAAATCCAGAAGGTTTTGATGGTTGAAGACTGTGGGAAATATTGGCTTACTGTGTTGATTAATAAGCATTCTGATGGAAATCCGGCTCAGATAGAAGCGGTCCAAAAAATACTGAATATTCTGATTGGTGACTGGATCTTGATCAAAAACCTCTTTATACTCGATCACACCCTGGGCCATGGTGGGCACAACATCATTGTGCCTGTTTCGAATGTTGACCAGAGCGTCAACAAACCTGTGGACAGAGTCAAGAGGGTTAAACTGTGGGGTGGAAAAATTGTCCTTTGTTAGATGGCTAATGTTTTGGTGAATCAATATTTTAAGTCACAGTCATTTTATTCTACCATCAAACGATAAATAATTTTAAACATGTTTATAAACATGTCTCCCAATATCTGGAAAGTTGTGGTGTTTACATAAAGTTCCACTTACTCTTCCAATGCGCTGTGATCATCTGGACTTTTCTCCAAGAATTCCAAGAGCTCCAATAAACTCTGAACATACCTTAGACCACAAACAAAAGCAGGTTGGAAGTTATGCGTTTATGTCTTTAAATAAATGGTTGTTAGCGCTTAAGATATCTGGCTGACACCCTTTAACTTATACGGCACAAGCTCCTATATCTGTTTATTTTAAACTAAGCTGGGTGACACATTTTTAAACCAGACTCCTATTAAAGGGAGTCCTGCGTGTTAACTTTGACCCAGTAACAGTACAACAGTTGCAAACTGTGCATATTAATGGAAGGCTGTTTTTGTTTTGACTGTCTAGGTTTCCAAGTTTCCACTCTTCCTAAAAGGCATGCAAACAAGGAGAAACGTGTCACCGGAAGGCACGAGTTAGTGGAGTAGGACAAAGTTCACCGCAAGACCCCGCTGGAAGTTCAGATCCCACCCTGACGCCCAAAGTAGGGCAAAGTTCACAAGCACTACGTCATCAAGTGAAAAGTCTGGACTGGACTCAAGCAGACCGTCGTGTTTACGCGGCGTGCTATAAATATCCCATTTGTCATCACCAGCTTTCACCATCCAATCGTTTATATTTCTTTTAAACAAAAGTGTATTGTTTCTGAAACAACACCAGCCTGCAACCAATCGCTTTAGAAATGAGGTGAAACGCCGAAACTTACCAACTTTGAACCATTTGCACAGACGGAGTTGTAAGTAGCCTTTTGGGTAGCAGGTTGATTTCTTTCATTATGTTTGACAGGCGCACTGGCAACTCTTGGCGCAGAAAAACAAAAGACGTTTTCTCGCATGCGTTAGTTGAACCTGGTCGGAAATAGCATAAAAAATTCACTTTATTTACACCAGGGCTTGGTGTCGATGTATTATAAACCTGAATGTGAAACGCATGCGTGCACTGCCTTTGAATGCAGTCGTATATAGCAAACCTACAGCATGCATCGAGTGATTCAACACACCAGCAACTCGAATGATGCAATACTGGGCTTGTAAAAAGCAGCAGTGATTTTATTTCTGCTCTTTCGATCAAAGCAGCCCAGACTAATGCAGAAAGCAACGCCACGCTGCAGGCGCAAGTTTAGCGTCATATGCGCGATCGTAACATTAATAGCGCCAAATAATAAACGCTGTCTGTTTGCGCATGGTCAGCGTTTAATACAACGAATCTACCAGGTTATGATATATATATATGCATGCATGCGATTTCATATTGCTAACGATTGATAGAGGGAATTGCACTCACCAAAATCGAGGAATTGTTTCATAGAAAGCGGTGAAGGCGAAAATTTGGAAAAGTGTTCAATGTGTTGAGGCGCGCTGGCCAAGGCAGCATTCTTCATAATAAACCGGGCGAACTTCATTTTAATAACGAAATATTACAAACCCAGCAGTAGGGATGCAGTTTTTCAACAGCTGTGGTGATGTTTATAATGTATGTATTGAGATGTATGGTTTTATCTACGAGCATCTGTTCAACCGAGAACCTTCAACAACCAATCAGAGCTCGAGTTTTGCATTACGCTTCCAGGCTTGTCCAATAGCTTGTGAGGGAGGAGCAACGTGCTGCCCGTGAGCTTATAAGTATGAGCACTAGTTAGGGTGCATACACACGTGCATACTTGTTAGGTGTAGGGTGGTCTTCACATTTTAAACCGTGATGATTTTTATATGAAACACTGAAGTCAAACCTAGTATGTTATCATGTGCAACATCATATTAAATCTTCCCATGGTAAAATCGATCAATCCATTTTTTTCCAATTTTGTTTATAATGTAACATTTGGATTATATCAAATTGCATTTATCTTTCATTTTTGATTCTTTATTTTTATTGGCCTTTGAATTTTCTTAACAACCCTTAGAACCTCTTTTTATCTTTATTTTACCCCACTGGTTTTCTAAGGACAGATTCATAATACGTACATGAACTTTGCTGAACAAGGATTTATGCTTTTAGTGAATGCATAGTTAAGAACATGATGTTTTATAAAAGACTAACAGGTCAAATTCGTTCTTGCATAACCAGGACATTGTGGATAACAGGCAGTTCAGTCATGCATATTTCACAATCTCCACTCAGCCAGCAGTCGGCTAAACAAGTCAGAGATATTTCACTTCATGCACATTTTTATGCATGTATATGATAAACACGTCAATAATAAATAGACTAATTGAACTCACAGATTCTCATATATATTATAATGGTGTGCGGTTGAATCTCATTAGGTTGTTTTTTACAATGGAGGCCTAGATAAATCAATAGCCTATGTAGAGGCTCAGTCTATGATTAAATTATAGAGGAACGTTTCCCATATGTTCAAAGCGTTCAGATGAACTCCAAGCAGTGCTAGCAGCGCCATCTTGTGGTTAATGCTGGAATATTTTACAAGCTTTTGCTGTGTTTTATATAGGACTACTGTTGCTTTTTAAAAACAGTCCCTATACATTTACCAATTCGTGATTTTTATGACTTAGAAGGAGGAAACAAACCTTTTTTAAAAAAATGTTATAATAAAATCACGTCTGGTATGTAAGTTAAGGGATTTAAACACATGGTATTTGTGTTAACTTTAAAACTATGATTATAGTTATAGTTTCTGTTAAATTCTAAATAATAAGGCAACAATCATTTTTGCCATAACTTGTTATGTCAGACCAAAGCATTGTGCTTTTGCAGTCTGAATGTATAGCCTTTATGTTTATCTGGGACTTGTGGAGAGGAAAACATTCCCTGGAGAAATTTCCTTTATGGTCAGACACGGGCCATTGGTGTCTTGTTTTGTACCCTTTTGGAATAGAATAGCTGTAATGCATGCTGATCAATGACTTTCAAGAAAGAGTGGCCTCACTTTCTTCCCATTTCCTTTTTCCCATTTCCCATATTCTGTAATAATATACACCTCTGTTAAGAATGATAGTTCACCCAAAAGTGAAAGTGAATGTACTCGCCCCCCATTTGTCATTTAAAACCTGTATGACTTTTATTCCTTCTGAGAAACACAAAAGAAGATATTTTTAAGTATGTTAGTAACCAAACAACATTGGCTTCCACTGTATGGATACAAAACCACTGGGACATTTCTCAAAATATCTTCTTTTGTCTTCCATAGAAGAACATTTTTTTGGGATCACATGACATGAGGAGGATGAGTAAATGATGGGAAAAAACACTTTAGTCTTTTTGTGTTCCAATACATGTTAAAAGAATCTGATCTGATAAAAGGATTTACAGATTACTGGACTAGATTTGCTTGACTGTAAACAATATAGTAACAAGTACATACCTGATTTTTACAGGCTTTTGAATCAATAACAATCACTGTTATTCTAAATGGTGTATCAAGTTAACATTAACCAGACCACCTTTGCAAAATTCTCCAGCTGGGCAAAATGGTTTAAACGTCCATGTACATCAACTGGGTTTTAATTAGGTCATGATTTACATTTTAAAGGAAAATGGTCCTGAATTGTCACACACAGACCACAGAGATCTCCCTGGGCACAAACAGTCCATCTGAACAGTTAGGCATTGCTGTGCAGTGTGTTGGTGATGTTTTACGTTGACCTCCTAACAATGACGTTTGTGACTGCGAGAGACGAGCCTTCAGCATCAGCATCAGTTGAGAGGAACTGAATCAACAACAGCCAGCGTCCGGCATATACAACTAACAAGCTCTTCTGGGCTGCCTGGCCCTTTACTGAAGATATGACAGCAAAAGACCGATCGATTCAACACCGTGAGTGTTTCTGTCCTTATTTTAACGGTGGATGTATTTGGGTCGCTATTGTTAGAGCATTGCAGTGCTGGTTAGATCTACATTACGCGCTATACAGTGGCGAACAGCGCACAGCCATGTTTTACAGAGTGCTCTACAAATGTCCGTGTAAATACGAGGTAAATACGCGTTGCATGTGCATTGACAGGGCATATAGTATTTCTATGTAATTGCACAAAGCGTTATTCGTTGGTGTGCATGATATATACGGCCAGTTTTGAAACAAAAGCCATGAGGGGAGACGCTGGCGGCTCGACATCAGCATCGCCGAGCCGCTGCAAGTAGATCGAATGGAAAGAAGCGTTACGAAGCACGACAGGATCCAAATACAACAACCATGCAGATGTATGTTATTGTTATTTAAAGCAGTTACCGTGTGTATCATCTCCTTGCATTAGAATAAACAACTAGCATTTGACGATGAATTGCAATGGGCTATAGGATCGTCCCGTTCAACACTATAAATAACTTTTTCCTACAGTATTGTCGACATCAACGCACGACGACTGATTCTGCCATTCAGTTTTGCTGTTTGTAGGTTTAAAATTCAATACAATTGTTGGAAAACAAGTTTTTAGGTATGGAAAGGAATATATCAATGTCAATAAAGGAGGTTTTGTTGTGCAACGAGACACAAACATCACCTGCGTTATGGTAAAAACTGGAGAGAAAATCCCTAGTAACCATATAACTGCTTTAAATCGTTGCATCGTTCGAGACAGTCAACAAATAATGAACAAACGACTGTAATAAAGTGCTGAAACTGAGATCTTAAAGCCACACTTTAAGTGCTTCAGTGTTTTTGAGTCGTCTGCTATGTGCCATTGTTTTATCAGGCATTCATTTCTAACGATGTGGACAGTTCCAGGTGCTGAACTGTCTTTACATTTAGGACGATTTTTCCAATACCCTTCATAATTAGTTTATTATTATTATTATTATTATTATAATCACGCTTATTTTCACCTAACATTTATTTTATTATGTACGAATAGACGCTTCGTGCGCGTTGTTGTTGTTGTAGGAACGATAGAAGCTACAGTCGGTCTGATGCATTGATTTCTGTAACGTTACATTTGTTTAATAGCATCATCAGTTCATTCTGCATTGATTTTAGTTGCTTAAAACTGCAGTAATTGACTAAAGGAAATTGCACGTACAGTTTCGGGGTATGTCGTAAACGGAACGCTTTCCTAAAACTCACATTTCCTCGGTCGGGAGGTTTATTGGAAAGTAGCGTGGGATGCGGACTGCATCATCCTTTAAGAATTCCTTGTAAGGAAATATTGGCAAGACCTAACGGGACTTCATAGTTTTACAAGGACCGTCCTCCATTTTCATTGTTTGCCTTGTTGACTTGATAGTTATGCACTTAAAAGTGTCTTGACTTGATTGTTAAGCACTTAATTAGCAGCACCGCCTTCTTCTTAGTGAGAGTCTGTCTGCAGGAGCTAATTTAAGGCTCTGACGTTAGCAGGTGAATCATATTGGCCTCACTGTTATTTCTGGTCCCCAAGCCTTCTTGTGTTGGTCATTGGTGCAACATGTAATTATGATCTACATGCATGGTGTTGCCTATGACGTCAAATGGCTTTTGTATTCAAATATATACAGATGTATCAAATGCATGCTTTTTAAAGGCTTGTTTGTTTTGAAGACCGCATCGATCTTTGAGAGAATGGCTGGCTGCATACATTTTCAGGATGGTAGTGAGTTGAGGATCAGTTTGTTGGTGCGCCGGAGGAGAGGAGTGGTAGATTTAAAAAAAAAATGATATTTGAGAAGAAAGTCGTCTTCTTTGTAGACCCTCAGAGCTGAACGCGCAGCCCCACCACAGCTGAGGTTGTGGCCTCCTTTCGCTTATACAACCAGGTGGCTCAGTTTTAATACAAGCTAAATAAAGTAAACAATCACAAGTATGTTTTCAGGCTATGCATTTTAACAGATTTAAGAATTATTAAGTGGCAGGAACTTTGTGGCTTTTATTTTGCTTCAATTTGTTTTAATTAATTTTGGGAATATTTCCAAATGTTTAATCTTGCGCTGGGAGTGAAAGATGTTAAATGACTACTTGGTGTGACCCAGAGGTCGACTGTAATAACAGTCATTAGTCTCAATTAAACTTTTCCAGGGGTCTTACTTGAGCCCTCATGTATTTTGTCTTATCATACTAATACTTTAATACTAATACTTTAATTGGATATTGGTTGTAGTTTATACTCCTTTGAGTTTGGGATTTTGTTTTGTTTACTTTTACAGGATTAATCCACTGTCATGCATTTTATTTGAAATGATCACGTTATCATTAAATCAATGCATGCATTATTATTTTTGTTTAACCAGAGCCAGAGTAAGATAATGATACAATTGTACAAAGCCCTCAAATCCAACGCGTATGAAACTATAGTACAATATTACAGTACATCAGTTTTTAACAACTACAAACTTAACATACAGAATGTAAATTGTATCATGTTAGGACCCTGACGTGTCACCAAATCCCTGTTTCCCACTTCCCGTGTTTCTGACGCTGTACAGAATTAATATGATTTCATTAAAGTGGAACATTTCACCTTTAAGATCTTTCCCAGTGGGATTCGGTTCAATGAGCTACGAGCAAAACAGAGCTAACCACTTTAACGTGTGCTCTTGTAATACACTTACGAAGTACTTCAGCACCCCGTAGACCGATAATCGTGATTCACAAGCAAACTAGCATGATTGCGTTAGTTTCTCCTGTTTCATACCTCCCATGCATAATTTAGGGAGACGGTGGTTTATGTAAGGCACTCACAGGCTAACAAACGCTCCCTTGTACTCCATGGCAACTCGTAACGAGGTCTCCATCAGGATGGAATATTCACAAAGACCCGTTGGGTCAGTGTGACCAGCGCCGGAGAGGTACACAGAGATAATAGATACAGGGTATTAAAATAGAACGAGTGCTTAAGCCCAAGGTGAAATGTTACTGTTGATCTATCCTTTAGATTTTTGACAAACCTGGCAAGACTGTCAGATATTTCAATACTTTCTTCCTGCCTTTTGTTAACATTTCCCTTTTTTAGATCAGCCCGAGGTCCGTCAGTACAGAACAGATAAAATGTTCTTTTTGATCTTTCAGTTTTCAAGAGTTTTCAGGATGTTGCACGGATACATGCTTCTGTGTTTTGAAGACACTCTCCGTTTTTAAGCACAGAGCATGAATTGGCTTTAAGTACACAGATGCTTTTTTTAGTTATCTGGGACTTGGTTATCTGCGCTAACTACCCGTGGTGGTTTGGAGCTGACAGATCTAGCCATGATGAGATTCCACAGCTTGTTAGTGAGGAAAACTAATAAGAAATACTCAAATTTAATTTCCTGTGTTCCGGTTCCCTTTCATTGTGTGAGGAAACAGTGTGAATCTTGTTTATAGCTTCCCCTTCTGTGTTTCACAAACGAAAAACAATCATACGTGTTCTGAATAACACGGGGTGAGTAAATGATGTCAGAATTTTCCTGAACTGTCCCTTTAATTGGCTCTTTTTGCCAAGCTGTATTTTGCAGTTTGAAGCCCTTTTGAGTTGATTGATTGCCGGATTGTCAGAGGCCCGGCTGTTTGGCAGGAAGCGTTTTTTTCTCATTTCTGAGTACTTCAACATATCAGAGTCAAGCACATGAAGTGATTTTTCAAACATGACATCTCCATCCTTCCCCCGTCGCAATGCAATCCCTGCGGTTCGCATTCATCACTGCATCGCCGTACTGCTGTGTCCACACACGCTGAACGCGGGTCAATAGCAAGGTGACGGTCATCTGATTGAGGGCCCAGCGAATCCTCCAGCATGCTTTTGTCTGTAGCTAGTCATTTATCATGCAGAAACGGTCGAAGCAGATTCACAGTCTGAGCTCACTTTAAAATGACCTCTGGATGCAGTTGAAAGGATGGACAGATGCCCTTTGCATTCCTCCTTTCAAAGTGCTGACGCTCTTGCAGACATATTGCCTCTCGGTTTATATGTAGCTTGTTATCTGCCTTCTCTGAAACTCTGTCTTTCTTGTGCTCTGTTGTTTTTCTCTCAACTTATCTGTTTATTAGGCATCTTTCACAAATGGGGAACAAAGCCGGGCTGAAACTTTCTTCCTATTGGTCAGTGAATGGAGACTCTTAACCTGTATAAAAAGTTGATTGTTCATCTCAGAAGTTCAAACTAAATATTAGATGAGTTGTTCATTTTATACGCTGTAGAAAAGAGTCTGTGTAATGTATTTTTCTCAGACATCAAAATTGTAAGGAATGTTACATGGAATGTTTTGTTAATTAGAAGGAATTTGGAGAAAATGTACAGAAATTTGGTCATTAAAATTAATAGGTAAAAATTGTGTCAGTACAATTATTTGATTGTTAGTTAAACAGATTAGTTTAAAATGAAGATTGCAGTGTTGTATACAGTCAAGAATGTTAAGAGCTGAGACAGGCTAAAATAACCACTTTAAAATATTAAAGCTATTTTAAAAAAAAGGAACATTTTTAAAATTTGTTTTATTTGTTGTATTTGTTCAATTTAATGCACCTGATATGGGCAAACATGGAGTTTGTGCTTCTAATGCTTATGAAAAATCATGCTTCATGGTAGGATATTATATTACAACAAATCTGTGCGCAGTTCAGCTCTATTTATCTAAATATAAAGGTCATCACCTCTGATTACATTTATTTAACTCTAAAGGAATGGCTGGACATAATAAGGCCACAGGAATTTTTTTAAAATGTTTTCTATTCGATTGCTTTATTTTAATCTGGTTTAGGACCATTATGAATGACACGCCACAGGTCTTTATGCGCTTTTGTGCTACGTCGCAGGAGGTATGGATTGAGTTGTTCCTCGCATGACCTTTAAAATGCTTTCAGACATTTTCTGGCCACGGCTTTTAAGGTTCAGTAGTTTCTTTGGAAGCAGTTGCTAAGTGTTACTGAGTTGCTTAGCATTGTTGCCCTCAATAATGTCACGCAAAGATTGCGACGCCACGCATGCGGAGCCAATCTCCTGATTTTCCAATTATCAGTAAAGAGCAACTGGCTGAAGTGTTGACCGGGTGAGAGTGATGTCACAGTTCTGTAAAGCAATGGCCAACGCACACGTGGCACAAGACGCAAGATTATTATGGAGGCGTGATGTAACATATCTATGTATCTATAAGTGAGCAGGAGCAAGAAATAGACTAAGAGGGGGTGGGCGGTTATAAGATGCACATTAGGGTGAAAAATGACTAGTATGAACACAACGAGATAAGAGAGAGAAAATCGACAGACGCAGAATGAGGCATGTTCGCTTGACAGCGTGTTTGCTAGACCTCCCTCTTTACCCCTTCACTGAAAATATTCTTGTCGTGATTCTCTAGAAAACCAGGTTACCCACTTGCGTTGCACTCGATGCTGGACTGCTCATATTCCCCCAGGTGGCCCTAAAAATAACAAGAGTCCACTTTTCCTATCGTGCCGTTTCCACAGCATCCCTCCCTTTCTTGCTCAGCCCCTCTGGCAGTTTTGTTGTTGACAGAGATGCTATCAGGGGAATGAAGGATATTGCAAACTCCCGCACGCAGCGTCACCGCTAATATACTAGCAGAGTTATTAGCAATTGCAGTATAACAGGATGGAAAGGAAGGGGTGTGTCTAGCGACTTTAGCATCAGGCAGGCTTGCATTTCAAAGTCATTATAATGGATGCAGCTGAGGAGAAAAAAGTGCTTGGTGCAATAAAGGATGTTATCTGTGTAGAGATCATTACTGTGGTACTGAAGCAATGCAGAGAACATAAAAGAGATTGTTAAGGCTGGTAGTGTACGGTAACATTGCTGAGGTAAAACGCCCCCCCATCATGTTTAATTTTCCACTTGACCGAAGATGTTACTAAGTACCTTTGAATGGCTATGTACTTCTCAATTTTAGCATCATTTTAACTTAAACCATTTGCATTTTAGCATATTTATTTTCCACTAATCACTATTTTAATATTGCAAATGTTATCTATATAAGTGTAAACACACACACACACAAACGTATTCAGTTCATCATTAATGCACATTGTTCTTAAGGGGAACACGTGAACCCATTTTTCACAACATAAAGTAACAAAGTAGAAGCGTAACAGGATAATGAGAGAGAAACAGCACTGCCACACACGTCGCTTAAGAACTGGAGCTTCACTGAGTAGTTTGAATGTTTACACTGAGTGTTAAGAAATATGGTGAAGGTTTGTGTGTGTGACAGCTTTCAAACAGCTTTGTTTTGGTTTTTTTTGTCTGTTTTGCTCTTTCCAAAAATGGGTCTCAGTCAGTCGTTGCACTCCAGAAAGGATCATTATTTTGCCAATTTTCATAAAAGAAAGTCTTTTCTGTGACACATAAACATACACACACACACACACAGAACACACAGAAATGTATATATTTGTGTGTGTGTGTATGTTTATGTTAAAATTGTGTATACATATATACAATAAATTTGTGTGTGTGTGCATGCGTGGGCGTTTGTTTGTGTTTGTTTGCATGTACATGTGTATTGTGAACGTCTGTCACGCTTGTTTGCATTGCGTGTGTGGGAATCGGAGCGCTAACATCATGATACCGCCACCATTCGTTCTCCAAACGCTGCGTGAGATCTTCTCTTCTGCTCATCATGTTTCTGAAAGCGTTGCGTGATCAATTTGTCCCTGGGGCCCCTCCTTCAGATTCTTCATTTCAAGCGAGAACGACAGAGCAGATGCTAATCACCTCGTCGTTCCACATGCGTGCGAGTGACGTCAGAGACCGCCCGCCCGCCTCAGTCGTCTCCGAGGCATTTATTGCGACGCGTTCATCTCTATTGGGTTTACTGGTGTGGGCGTGAGACTACAACATCCCTTTTGTAACACCCAGTTTATGGCTGTTTAATCAAAGCCAAGTCTTTAATTCTTACTTCGCTTTCTCTCTCTTTCTCTGTTTCTCACTGCCTTGACCTTGAGTCTGTATGCCCCCCAAACCTTTTGAGCGTTAATGTTTTGGAGTCATTTTTTCATTTTGGTATGCAGCAATAGATCAACACACATATATGAAGAACATTCTGTGAGAACTGGCCAATGTTTGTCGATAACTCATTTCTCCTCATGCCCCTCCTCTTTGCTGAAGTTGCTATGTGACTAAACAATGGAGCAAAGCACCCAATAAACAGCACTGAGTGTGCTGACTTCTGTTATTGAATTTGAATCCTTTCAGGTCTGACTCTCTGCCAGGTGTGCACTGAGGGGCAATCATTTTATTTATGTGTGTCTACAGAATTAAATTTTACCTTTGGTTTGAATATTGTTCCCATAGGTTGTGTGTTCCTCGCTGAAAAGTTTCCACCATCATCCGTGAGTCATTCCTTTCCATTCTTGTCTCACTAGATAAATAGACATATAGAGTAGTAATTATTTTTCTAAGGATAAAACTTTTTAATGAGGAAAAAAACTGAGTGAGATCAAATCAAACACAATGTTAGATCATAAAGTAATTATCTGTCTTTTGGAGGTGTTGCTTAAACTAATACCATAAGAGAACTGGGCTTGTGCTTATATTGCATAAGAAAAGAGGGCGAGGGAGGCACAGAGAGGAGAGAGAGAGAGAGGAACACCCATAGACTTGGTAGGAAGATGAGATTTAGGTGGAGACGTCAACAGATGAATGGGTTAAGTGTGAGTAAAAATTGAACCCAGGAACAGGATGATTAAAAGAAGGAGAGAGAGAGAGAGAGATAGAGAGAGAGCTGTGCAATTTAACCTAATCTTTTTCTTCCCCCATCCATCTCTCGTTCCACCTACAGATGCAGCACCCACACCTGTTCTGCCTCTCTGCTCACCTTCCATATTCATCTGAACACACATCACAGTATTGGTGAGAACATCTCGTAGGCCTCAACTGTTTTCACACCATGCTAATCATATTTTATTTGCCTCTAGCTTCACTTAAATTTGGGTTTAAAGCTTAAACTTACTTGTTGATGTTATTAGCTTAAAGCAAAATAATGACTTCACACAAGCGTTTGGTAACAAACCATTCTCACATCAATATGACTGGTAAATTCTGTGCTGTGATTCTGTGCCATGAGTAAGCACCAAATGTTATGACTTCTTTTACTGGTAAATTGCCAAAAAAATCTATTAAGGTAATTTGCTGGTAATTTACCAGTAAAACAGCATGTGTAACAGGGACTCATGTAAATAATGTTGTTTACATGCATGTTGCATAACAACTTTTATTTTGCGTTCTCTGTGTGTGGAGCACACATCAATACATCGACTTTCTCCAGCCCCTGTAGCACACTTTACAGTATGTTTCACACAAGCATGGATATAACTAAAATAAGCACATTAGCTTTTAGTTTGCAACTGTGACTATTGTAGAATCAATATTTGCTTGGCTCCCACTCTGTGGTAAAAATACATGTGTACACGCTCCCATTTGCCCACCAGGCTCAAGCACAGTCCCTCAGCAACACCCACTCAGTTGTGTGGCTGCTTGTGCCAACTTGTGCCGGCCCCATCTTCTTTCCAAATGGAGGCGTTTTGCTAACACAGCGGTCAACACGGTGGCCCGATGCACAGGGAGTTTCGCTTAAACCGTCTGTTTATAAGTTGGAAACAGTAAAAATAACATTACAGTAAAAGAAATTTTAAAAAAGTTTAACTTTCATGTTAGCCTTGTTAAAGAAAACCCAAACTTTGACCAACCATTTTGCAACCATTTTTATCACATGTTGTCAGCAGAGATTTATCTTTTATATCTGCAACTTCACATTTCTGAATGCTGATTTACAATTATTTTCTAACATAACTGAATACATAACTGAAGATTATGTGTATGATAATGCACAAGCCCTGGGGATGCATAGATGCATGTAAATAGTGTGTGTGTGTGTGTGGCTGGTAAAATAGCACAGACATCTCACACCTGTGGAACTGCTGTGGTAATTTTTTTCATTACAACTATTAAAGTCTCACTTTCCCTGCAGCCCTGCTAACAGTGACCCAAGTGAGTGGCTGCAAACTTTGCCAGGAACACACAGGCACACCAACACACACACCCATCCAAAATAACAGGTGTGTATGTGTGTGTGTGTGTATCCACGCCATAATATCTGCAGCCAGATCCCCGTGATAAAATGGGCTCGTGTCCGATACGGCTTTGTCCTGCTGTCTGTAATTGCATGTGGCTCTTGGTAAATGTTTAGGACGGCAGCCAATACATGAGCAAGTGTGACTGCAGGAAATTATGCAATAGCAGCGACTGCAGAAGAGTAATGATCAGCGGGGAAAGCTGCACGCAAGCTCACAAATTTTGGATGGCTGGACAGATTATTAAATGATTCAGAGACTGCATGTGTCATCGCTCATGTTGTGATTTAAAAGCTAGCGTCCTTTGAACAAGTCATTACAGCATTCAGTCTGCGTGACCTTACAATGAATACATTGGAATGCCTAATGCAACATGTTTGACGCATCCTTACAGAATGTACATATTTTTAACAGTAAAATGATGTATTTGCATGTAAACGCAGCTACTTTTAGGCTAGTCACCTTTACGTGTTTCACAGCGAGTTATATTCCAGACTGGCTATTTTAAAAAACACATTTTCTTTTTTTATTCACCACACTGTTGCCATTAATAATGATTAGGTAAGTTGCTGAAAATATCTCTGAGGAAATGTGTGTGTGTGTGAGTACGTGCGCATACGTGTGTGTGTGTGTGTGTGTCCATGTGCCATCTAGCCCCCAGGTAACAAATGACTTCCTGTGGTAATCGCCATAATGAAGCAGGGAGGAGAGCTGTTAAATTCATAATAGGTGAGCACATAGTGTAAGTGTTCGTAAAATTAGGTGCAAAGGAGAGAAAATGAGAGAGAGAAAGATCTTCTGTTTCCCTCATACCGTGCCAGAGTTTTGAGCCATGACAAATTGTCAGATCCATGATATAATCCCCGCGCTTAAAGCTCTTGTTTTCACAGAGACTTGGAAAGCCCAATGTTTGTGTGAGAACGTGTCCATCGCAGGTCAAGATGTTGGCTATAACATGGATGTCACATGAGACGATCGCATGGCCCGCAGCTCCATAGCTTCACAGAGGAACCCTGGGTGGGAACGCACTTGTATTAATGCAGTGGGTCGGAATGTCTCTAAAGTGATATTCTTTCTCCTACACACGTTCACACCTTCATCAGCAATAGCAATCTCTCCATCCACCCCTCCTCTTCCTCCATGGCCATGATGCTCAGCCGAGCGTGAGCAAATGTATCAGTGTGGGTGTGTGTTTCTGGATTACCCTAAAGGATGAGAAGCAAACGAAAGAGAAAAGGATAGAGAGAAAACCCAGGAAGAGGTCCAAGGTTTCTTTATACATTTCTGAGCATCCATACGCATGTAAGCGGTCGAAAATAACTCGCTAAGCAAGGAGCATCTGACTCATTTTGTGTGCAGTAAAACCTCCTCACACCTTCAGAGTTTATCAGATGGACGACCTGATGCCACAGAAATCCTGTGTGTGTTTTTTTAAATGTGTCAGTTACCTTGTACTGTTTACTGTATGAGTGTGTGTGTTCAATTTCAGTGAATGGGTCCCAGCTAATGGGAAATGTCCTCAGAACACTGGCAAATGTTCTATTAAAGTTCTTTTAAAGTTTTAAAAAAAACGTTCTTGCAGTGAAGTTAGTAGAACTTTTAAACCATATATATGCATTACACACACGCCTGTATAAATTTGTGTGAGTGTATATACATTAATGCATATACGGTTACTTTAAAAATCTTTCTACATGCATATGTTTCTTTAAAATGTCAGCATCAAACGCTGTTGCTAGGTGGTGATGTCACCCCCTTAGCAGCACAGCTTGTACTTGAGTTAGGTCACACGGCTCTGCTCTGCTAAACAGTCTTGCTGAATAATTTATGACTTTTCATTGACACAGAACAGTCCACATTGTTCACTAAAAGACCTAAGAAGTTAAAGGGCATGTTGTTAAAGGAAACATTACAGCCCTGTGGCAGAAATGCTTTGATACGGTGCCGTTTGGTTTGTGTGGACATTGACTGATAAGTCAATACTAATGAAAGATAGCTGAGGAATATAATGTTAGACTGAATATGGCTTTAAAGAAGTTGTTGGAGATGAAAAGAAATTTCCCAAAGCTGATTAACTCCCTCTGATTCACATAATTGCTCTTTCTCTCTTCTCTCACAGGTTGAGGATTAGAAGTTATGGAGTCACTCTTCGGGGGGCAACTGGGCCTTCTGGGGGGGAACGAGGGTCTGAAAGAAGATGGCTGCGGGGTGGGCTGGTCGAGCTCCCCCCTGTCAGAGGACATGTACTCTGCCTCCCACTTTGCGCTCATCAGCGCCTACCAGGACATTAAGACCCGACTGGCTGGACTGGAGAGAGAGAATGCAGACATCAAAAGAAAACTCAAGATCTATGAGATAAAGGTACAAAACATAAGAAGGAACATTTATCCTCAGATAACAGATATCAGCAGGGTCACCTTAGACGCTGGTCCACTACTGGCAGTGGGCGGTAAAGTCACACTGAGACGTCCAGCGTTTTGTTTACATCACTGATGTTGGCAGAGTCCAGACGTTATAAATACTGTAACTTCTATAGAGTTGCTTTTACAGCCAGTTTTTGTGTAAAATAATGATCATCTGTGAGGATACAGTAGCTTCTCGGAAACAAGTTTAGGTTTTAAGAAAATTTCCTAACATTTTCATTTTTAATATATATAATGCATTTAATGTATATCTATTAATAAATATCCATTAGCGTTACTGCAATAACTGCAATTTTTGATAACTTTAAGAGAACATACGCCAACCTTCTGAGAACGCTCTTTGTTAGCTGGGTTAGCACTGATATGTACCATCAGAGTTATGAGCGATTATGTAAGACTGGGTTGATTTAATGAGCCCTTATTTAGACATGCATGAAAGACGTTTATTTATAAGCCAGATGGCATGTTAGCCTGTATATTAACAAGTGTGTCTTCTGTGTAATTATGATGTCACACAGGAAGCATGTAGAGACACAAAATCTCACTTATACACACAATACTGGATTTTTTTATGCTGTTCAAATCAAAAGTAGATCTTGATCCTTCATTTTTCTTTAAGATTATCTGCCATATTAGGAAGGATCTTGCATACAGAAATAACTAGATAGTGTGCAGCTGATATGAACAGATTAAGCTTTGCTGCAGGTGTGCAGTAAATGCGTTTTTAAAGGTTACTTTAAACGCAGTTTTAAACACTGTTTAAAAAACTGTAAGATGAGACAAAAACACCTTTAAAGAATGCAGTATTCATGTAGCGCTAGTGACGCTATAGTATGGGTTCAATTCCCTGAGAATGCATGTTAAAATATCATTATCAAATATCAAATAAATGTCATTTACCTTTCTCACATTGCACAACTCAGTGTTATGTTTAATCTATTTAACAGTGTTTGATTTATCTCATGGTTTATCTAATATCATCTTGGGTATTGACTGAGGCAGCCTGGGCAGCTGTTGGGCCTGCAGGGAGAGATGCAGGATTCCAAAAGATGCCCCATTTTTAAATGAGCCCTGCCCCAACATATGCATGTATATGCACCAGTGGTGGCTGTTCTCTAAAGAGCAGCTGTTTCTGCAGAAGGCGAGATGAAGAGCGCCTCCAGGGTTCAGCGTTCATCATGGCTCGCTGCCTAGCAAAAGGCTAAACGTGGGGAAAAGATTCCCATAGCTTTTGAAGCTCCAACTGCTAGTCGTAGGAGTAAAAAAATATACATGCACCACACGAAAGCGCACAGCGTCTGACGATGCCAAAAGTGAGATAGATGATGATGTAGCAGCTGAACTTGTAGCTTACGAGAGCAGACTTGTAGTGTATGAAAGCAGGCCATTATAAATGGAAAAAGGACTGTTTGATATAGTATGATAAAGTGATTGCTGAGTTAAACCCCCCAAATTACTCGTCGCCCACTCGCGTTTATACTGTATAATGGCAGTTGTGTCCTTTGTGGATGTGTCCTGGTAATTACCCAAGAAAAAACATGTGACTGATCATATATTGCTCAACTGAAAGTGATCTCATCAAAAGGGCATTTTCAGGGCAGTTTCATAAAAGGCTCCATCTCAAATACCATACTAACATAATAGTTTTACTATTCTGCAGCATAAAGTATGCATACCGTAAACAGTGCACATAGAATACCTGGAAACCCCATAACATGGACATATCATCTATCCCACAATGCAATGCACATGACTTGACCAGCATTATACCAGAATAATTCCGAAGTAAAGCAAGTAATAAAACAGCACCATGATTTATGACTTATTTTGTTACTTAATTTATCTCTATGAATTAGATGCTTCTAAACTTTTGAATAACAAACTACTTTGCTTAATATTGTATCTGTATCTGTGTGTGTGTGTGTGTGTGTGTGTCTGTGTAGTTCCCAATGATCAGCGAGTTCGGAGATGACAGAAATTCCTACTGCTCCTTTGAGCCCAAGGACACAGCCCTGCTCCAGTCAGAAAATGGCAGTCTCCAACAGAGAGTCAACATGCTGACTGTTGAGGTGAGGAGAACTCAGGAATACACAAACACACGTAATCTCGAGCTACATTCATGAATATGAATGTGATGTCAGAAAATTAAATGTTAGAAATTATAAAAAAGGGTATATAAATATTACTTTGCAATTTCAGGTATAGATTTTTTGTTAGTTATTTATCAACATCAACGTATTTATGACCATTTAAGGAAGGGTAAATTTAGTGAAGAGTGTTTTTTCACTGACTATTTAGTCAGAAATGTAAGAGGTGTAGAATTCAGGTATGTGCGTTAAATGTTTCTGCGCTTGCCAATTTTGTTGTTGTTTTATACTATTGCGTCTTCTGTTGAATGTTTTGGAATTGCAATTTAGTGCATTTATATTTCTGGCATTCCAATTCAAAATCCCGAGGGGTTTGGTCAATTCAATCAACTTCCAACTCATAAATCCAAATAGAGCCTATCTTCTGAATTTTACCCAACTCTCCAGAACACAGACACACACATACCTCTTGGTTCAGTGTGTTCCAATCTGTTGTTTTGCTAACTGAAACAATCCTTTTCATATTGTAATCTGGCTTTATTGTGTGATAAATCTGGATTACACATCACAAACTGAAAAGATTAGAGAGAAAACAAGATTAGTAGGGTAATGAAGTAGAACTTAAACCCTTCGGATGCCCAGTCATTCATGACAAAAGCTTTACATAACACAGACCACAAAGCATTCGGGTGTTGCTTGCTAAACCTCACTCACTGCTGTCTGTTCTGACTGGCTGTGATGTGAAGTGTAAATGTGATGATCACTCTCTCTCTCTCTCTCTCTCTTTCTCTCTCTCTCTCTCTCTCTCTTGTCAGCTCGTTGCCTGGCGAAGCATCTCATTAATTAATGATGCTTGCTATGTTTCCATAGCCACCCAGCATCGTTGCTTGAAGAGCCAGTTTCTCTTTGTCATCTGTTCTTCTCTTTCCCACACCTCCCTCGCTATTGCTGCCGGTCGGAGCTTTGTGTGTACATTGCTTATTGTTCTCCGCCTTCCTCGTTTGCCCGTTTCATTCTTCACTTTCTATTATTCCATGCGATTTTCTTGCTTTTAAACAGTGTTAGGGAAGCTATTTTAAAACTGGAACTTGCGGAGCAATAAGCTATTTATGATTTTAAGAAGTTAAACTACAATAAAGCAAGTTTAAAAAAGTCATTGGCTACACTGCAAGCAAATAATATAAGGCAGCTAGACTAGCATAAGAACCAGCGTGTGTGTGTGTGTGTGTACAGGAAATTTGCTGAGCGTTCCTGTAGATGAAGCAGTAGCGCATTGCATTAGCATCACAACGTGTGGGTTTGATTCTGAGGTAACATTTAAATGCACTGTTAGTCGCTGTGGATAAAGCGTCTGCCAAATGCATAAATGTGATCAAGCAAAAATGGCCACTGAATATCAAAAGCAGTTAATTAAAGAACTATAAAAACAACAATGCAAGAAAAGATTTTGAATTGTCTGGATTCTCTTGGGTTATAATGTTAAAACACAAAAAACATGCACACAAGACACCACTGTCAGTAAACATTTTGTGAGTTAAAAACCGCTTGTTTGCCGTCTAGGTTTTGTTTAAACCGTTTATGACCCGTTACCTGATGAAAAACCTTGCATGTCAGCAATTTAGACACAAACACCGCTCTACTCCCAGGCAGTAATAAGCTTTAGCTGAGATCACAACTGAAAATAAACCCTACCGTGTTCTGCTGTTTTTCCCCCTCAGTAAACAAGCTATTATAAAAGCTAAAAACTGCTATTATCTATGGAGACAGGATCAGAGGGTTGTGTTACGGCATAATTGGAGTAAATGTCTGAGTCTGCATTCAAACGAAAGAGCAGGTGACAAAGTGTGTTTGTTAAATTTGTTTGATATTTTTCATCAGCTTGAATGCCCTCTGTGTCTATAAATCTTTTTATCCCGTCTTACATATTCTGTTACTTTTGCTGCCAGATGGAGTCCAGATTTAAAGGCTTTGAGTGGTGGCATACGGGACACCCTTGTGCTGTTATGAGCTGGTGAAATGTAGATGGATTGACTAGGTCAACTGTTTGGTTACTGTTAGATTAGTGTAATATATCCATACATACATACCTACATATATACACATGCATACACACTTACATACTGTATATACATATTGACATTATATATACACACACATTATTGTATAAATTATACACATGTATAGGTATAGTTCTATTAGTTTTATACACAGCTAGTTGTAAACAATATACCCTAACTAAAAGTATTTACTATATTATTTTACAATACATGGTTTAGTAACCCCCCACAAATATATACACACACAAATATATGTATGCATATACAGTATCTGCACACAGTATATGTATATATATATTGCCTGAGGACTTCTGGAGGGCATGTATTATCATGTCACGCTATAACGTGATGCGAGATGTTTGTGTGTGTTTTCCAGCTTCAGAAAAGCAAAGAGCGTGAGGAACAGCTGGAAGATGTTATTCAGGCCTACGAGAAGATCCACATGGAGAAAACCAGCCTTCAACGAGACCTTGACAAGATGGTGAGACTTTTTCCAAAACAGTCTCCTAAATCATTCATTTGATGCCTCACACCCCCCGACATCCGTTCATGCTAAGTTTGGCTGCATAGTGGATGGGCAGTTGTGATAATTAGCCTCTCCACGTGCTTCGGGCTTTAATCCAACCAGGTGTCCACTTGATTAATCTTGTATTACACTTATGTTCTAACTGGCTACAGAAATGTGTGAATATGATTTGGCTCCAAAATAGCCCAGTCAAACCCATATATTAGTGGATAATGATCTGAAACCTCTTAGTTGTATATATGCACATTTGCATCTTTGGTTTAAAACACGGGTCTCATAAGATTCCGGATTTGACTTGGACCCAGGAATTGGGTTTTTGAAATTTGCATGATCCAAGTGCTTCCGCATCTGTGCCTTTCACTTCCCTGGAAATCTCAGCCAGATATCGGCCCTTACATCTGTACATCTTCTCATCTTTTATTGCTGGTAAAAATTCCTCATGGACATGATTGTCAGAGAAATCTTCATGGTGAGAGTAATGGCCTCTTAGCCTCGTCTATCTTTTGATCAGACCCTCATTGCCTCTTACTCTGTTTCTGTTTCTCTTCTGGTGTTTCATTTTTAATCTTTTAAAATGTCTTACTCTTTGTGCTTCTCTCTTTTTTGTCTCTCTCTCTCCTCATCGTTCTCTTTTTTCCCTCAGACATCTCTGGTGGAGAAACATGTTGAGCGGATCCACAATTTAGAATCAGCGCTAAGGCAGAGGGAAAGTTCTCTACACAAACTCAACACGCAGTTACACAACAAAGACATGCAGTATTTGCAGCTACACAGCCCTGATTCGCATAGTAAGTCTTGTGTTGTGTGCGTTCAGGTCTTTGTGTTTGGTCTCGGGCGTATTAAGATGTCAGAATAGGAAGAAACTTTCCTGGCTACAACTTTTCAAAGTTTTCACATATTGAGACGGACACAAGTTTATCTCTGAAGGTGGCCAGGTCACTGCACTGCTGGGTGCTAGTAGGCGTTTCGGCTGCTGGATGCCCCTTACGTTACTGGTGGGCTGCAGAACTAGCTGTACTGCAGTGCTTGAAAATCTTGAAAATTTAGGATGGTTTTTTTTGGATAGGGAATTGATGCTCCAAATGAAGGGAGAGCTTTTGTATATAAATTGCAGCAGTTGCAAGATGAAATCATGAAAAAAGAACGATTACCATTGGATAAATTAAAATATTTGGAACGCTGCATCATTTGCATCTCATTTGCATAAAGTTAAACCATTGTAGCTGGACACGCCCCCACACAGCCTTGCATAAAAACTGCCAATTCTCACTGAAAATGAGCGGTGCCGGTCTCTTTGTTGCTGTAAGTACGTGTCTGTTTAAAAGGAGCTGAAGACCTCATCCATTATTTGCTACATAATGTACTTCCATCATTTGTATTCCACTACAACACCCTCTGTAGAGGGTCTTTGAAGCATCATTTTTCATTAAATATGCTTCAAATGTTCAAACCAGTATTTTATCATAATTTGTTTTCAACAAGCTCCTCTCTTATAAGTGACTTCAAACAAGTCAAGAATTGGTCATCTTCATCAAATATTTTTGATGCCAGTGTTATTGTTACCTCATTGTTTCTTTTCCTCTACCTCTTCATCTCTTTTCCTCTACCTCTTCCTATTTTTCCCTCTACCTCTTTCTCTCTTTTCCTCTTTCCCTTTACCTCTTGCTGACATTTCCTCTCTTTTTTCCCCTCTCTTTTTTCGCTTCTTCTTTTTCTCTCTACCTCTTTTTCCCTCTATCCCTCCTCTCTTTTCATCTATCTGTCTATCTATCCATCCATTCATCTATCCATCTTTTTCTCTTTGATACAGACTTCCCTTCAGGAATTTCAAACACACTGAGCAAAACTCAGTGGGAAGCACAACTGTGAGAGAGTTTTAACCTCTCACCTGTCACCTCTTCTAGGATCAAAATCATTCCAGTCAAACCCTAGTCACGCTGAGATATTCCTCTCAGAGGCGCACAACAGAGGCCAAACAATCTCACAGTATCCCAGCCGATTATGCATTTATGTAAATTATGCAACAGAGATGTTCAGCGGCCCTGTAAAATAATAACAACAGAGGGATGATGTCAGATTTGTCCTCACACTCATGAATACACACATTACATGCAAATGTAGTAGGAGAAGGAGTAAAACCCATCGCACTCTAGTTTGCTGCGAGATGTAGGCGTGCAGGGGTGTGTGTTACTTTCTGCGTGCTTATTGCTGAACTGTCACAATAGCTGTTGGCTCAAGGACTGTTTTTCTATGAGCCGCTGAATCACTGTGCCCACGCCGGGGGTGAGAAGCAGGACACTCTGACAGGAAATAGTTCAGTCTTGCATTCTTCTTCTTCAAGGTTTCTGATGTGCATGCAGTGAAACAGAGACTTGATTTTGGTAGTTTGCCCTGGTTTTCCTGGAGCAATCACCGAGTCTCTACTATCATCCAGACCTACAACGCCGTGACTGTTTTTAGTGGCTGGAAGAGGACAGTAATTCTGATTATAGTGACTTACAGTATTTATATAGTTATATATTTCATCAGCTCTCCACCAGCTGAGGTACAGTACATACAGCAACATTAAATGTTTTTGTCTTTCTTATGCAATATTTATGCTTTGCATTTATGCACTTAGCAGATGCTTCATTTAAAGCAATTTACATTTATGATGTTATTTAATAAGTACATTTGTTCCCTGGAAACCCACAACCTTTGCACTGCTAATGCAAAGCTTTACCACTCGAGCTACATGAACGCATATTAATCTAAAAACAAAAGTTTACAAAAATTTAAACAAAAATTTCAAAACAGATGTTTTTTCTGTTTGGGGTTTATGACCACACTGAGACATAAAAACACATTTTTTAATTTATTCATATGTGGACAAAGTCTTATTGGCTAGCGAAAGCCTGTTTTGAAAGATAGGATGTCAAAGAGCGATTACTCTTTGAAGCCGGTTACTTCAAAGATACGTTTATAGACAATTTGTCTGCAGGCTCAGATCAGACAGGGTATTTTGAAGATGACAAGCTGTGGCCCTTTCAGGAACACCTGTCTGTTTTTGTGTCGGTGGAGTGAAAAGGACAGCAGTTGGTCAGGTGCATATAGACTCAAATTAAGACGTCTGTGTTTGATTTGTGACCTTGGCATAAAGCTGAAGTACTATATAAGTACTATATAAGTCTAAATCAACACTGTTCAGCATTTAAAAATGACATACTATTGCTAATCCTATATCTGTTCCTAGTGCTAGACTGCCCCATGACCCTACAAAGCTCTCGAAGTCTGGACACTCTCTCTGACCTCAAGTTACAACGCCTGGAGGCGGAGCTTGAGGGGGCACGGCACGAGGCCCAGGGGGCGTGTCAGAGAGAGGAGGAGCTAAAGGCTGAGTGTGAAAGGTTACGGGAGGAGCTCAGAGATCTGCAAAGCAATCAGAGACAACGGGTCAGTAACACACAGTTACAACACATGAACATATTTGCATGTGTAGCATGCAGCAGCCACAAAATCTTAAAATCATGATGAATTTTGACTTCATGCTGACAGCCACTGATTTACAGTTTTACAGACACAACGCAAATTTTCCTCACAGCTGTTCACAGCAGGTGTAATACCTCACATGTCTCTCTGTTACGCAGGAGGTGAGCTCCACATGTGGACAGTGTGATGTTGAATGGATCAAGAAGGTTGGAGATGAACAGTAAGTGTGTGTCTTAATTCCCACAACTTCACAAAACACAAGTTATGGGTATTAACAGTTTGCTTTTGTACATAAAGACCATATTTCTGAACGTGTTAGTGTTTTGCTATAGTTTTCTCATTATGCCTAAGAAAAACCCAGCTACCAGAGCATGTTCTCAGAACGTTGGCTAACATTCTCTAAACGTATGTTAGTGCAACATTTCTCTAACCTTACAAAACAAATTTAATAAAATAAGATTACAGACTTAGATTAGATTAGACTATTATTAGAAGAGTTTCACACCAAAAACAAAACATTCAATTGCAAGTGTCCTTTGGTCACCGTTTGGGCAGAATCTCAGCCAGTAGAGGGCAGTATAACTATTGGCAAGCCTCCAAACCACATCCACAGCCTCACAGACAGGATTTAAAGCATAGCTGACGATGTAAAGAATACAGGTGAACCGAAACTAGCCTGCGTTTAAGTGAAATGGGGAGACTTGGAAAGGAAGGTCACAGCAATGCCTACGTCTCTGTACCTCACGGTTTCACACTTCACTCCCCCTCTCCGTTTGAACTGCTGCTTCTTGTAAAAGTCGTGATTTAACAGAAAAAGCAGAAACCTAGCATGCAGTTACTCAGATATACTTATATCGTTCATTGTTGTCTTTTTTCTGATGGCTGTTTATTTGGAAAAGAGTTTAAATTTGTTTCCACTTTCATAGCCACAGTAAAAAGATTTGAGAAAATGAGAAATCTACATTTTTCTGTTTTATTCAGTCAGATTACAATTTGTGTCCTTCATTGTTTTATGATGTTTTATGTTTTTTATGATGTGTTGTGTTTTAAGGTCAGTGTTTAATGTGGGTAAAACATCTTGATATTATTATATCTAATAAAATAGACAACGCAAATAAGTGTTTTACTGGATGTTGGTTGAATTAGTAGTTAGCAACAGAATCATTGTTTTTTATCATATTTTTATTTCATATATTTTTATATATTATGTTTTAAAAAATAAAAATGTAT